>JAHBCN010001067.1:0-133825 GCA_019359885.1 Listronotus oregonensis
GCTTTCTTTTTGCGCTCATTGCGGGGCTATTCAGTTTTGTTGTCACGCGCGACCAATGAGCTCGCGAGCTCGAATTGAGCATAAATGCGGCTCGTATAACATTCTTTCTTACTCTTGAAGTCGATTCGGCAGTATGGCATCAGCAGTCTATATGTATTAGGTCTACAGCCTAGAGCCCCGAATGCGGGAGCATATATAGATCCCGCATAACAAATTTAAGAGTGAGCAAATTGATCTGGCACTCATCCAGGAGCCCTGGATATCTACCACACGCCAGATATCCGGCCTTAGTGGAACATCTGGTAAGGTAGTAAAGCACGACTCGAGGGAAAAACCCAGAGCGTGCATCCTTGTCAGAAATAATAGTAATTATTTTGTATTTTCAGGTTTCTGCAATAAGGATCTAGTATAATTTATCCAAGCTTACATTTTTAGGTTGGCAATGCGAATATCCCTACAAATTAGTAAACTTTGTTTTTCAAATTTAAGTTGGCTGATATAAAAATTTTAGTCAGGACCGTACTGAGTTTCAAAATTTTAGTATCTTAAAAAATTTGTTGTTAGATTACAATAACTAAATTTATCAGTATTTTTTTCTTGCTCTTCATATATATGCATGAATTATAAAAGCTTGATGTTTGACCATAATAATTTATTAAAAATTATCATTTTCGCCTATATAGTGCAGATTAATGGTTATTTATTAAGTGTTTGTTATTTAGAAATAGTTTACACTATTTTATTCTTTTTGTGTTCATAGTTCATAAAAAAGAAACACCTATTTAAAAATTTAATTGGAACAAACAACTGTTAAATAAGTCATGTCGTTTTCCAATCGTTTGTTCTTGTTTTTATTTGCAAGGCTTCTTAACTAATATTTAAATTAGAGTTAATAAATGCTTCAATTAAGGCATTTTTATGTTTTCAATTGTTCGTTCTGTGCTCTAGTGGATACAATAGAAACTTTAAAATAGTTTCCAATATTTTTTCTCCGCAGTAATTATTCTTTTACTCTGTTACAAATACTGTTTTGGATTAATTGTTAATATAATTTATCATTAAAAAACAGGTTACTTTGAAATAATGCGGTTTTCGCCAGAGTATAAGTACCTTTTTCCTCTTCTAAATCTACAATAAAAAATTATATCGTCATACTTAACTTTCTCGGAAAATCGAGTTTTCCTTAAACAACGCCCTTGGTGAACTACCAACTATCCGACACCAAAAAGGACGAAATTTAAAAGCGCTTTTAATTTTCTTTTAAACGAATATCCAATTAAACCACTTTTAATAAAAGATATAAGAGATTGAGCTATTTGAAAGTTGCATTATTTATCACCTTCCACCCTTATTATTGGAAATACGACAAAAAGTGCTTAACCAAACTGATGCAAAATTGGTAAGAGTTTTTAGTGGTGTGATTAAGCTAGCTAATTTTAGAGAGAAATAGGTTTTTTTACCGTTGCGGTTGCGCCATCTCGTGGTAGTTTCAGAGATTTGAAAATAATATCCATTAATTTCTCTTGACTACTTTTACCGTTGTCTTTACTGAAATATTTTTCTCCAACGCCGTGCTATAAATAGTTTTCGAGATACAGCCGGATTTCTTTCTTATTTGGACACCCGGTACTTAATCATAAACAAAGATCTTTAAAATACTTGGTTGCTTTTATTTTACTTTAACAGTTACAATTATTTAAACACCTGTAACATTTTTAATCCAGGCACGGTATTCGTGATTGGAAACACGGGCGTAAACGCCATTAATACTCCCACATGGTTTATACACCCATGAGTAAATCCCATATTGAGTACCATTAATGACAAAAGGACTGCCAGAATCACCCTAAAAATAAAACATATGAATATAATTTAATATTACAAAAAATATATTTTTACCACAGCGACCAAAAAATATATTTTTTTTTAGCAGATCTGAGTAGGAATCGATTCCTTTTTAAGAATCCGAAGGCTGGAATCGATTGCTTTTTAAAAATAGGGGCCGTGATTCGGATTCGTTATATAATTTTAAAATGATCCGGAATCGATTCCCTTTTAAAAGGAACCAATTCAAAAAGGAATGGATTCCATATATTTTTAATTTGAGACAAATTTGTTCATAAATGTCAAAATCCGCCATCTTGAATACGCCATTTTAATATTCCAAATTTTGACCTAGCACTGTCAAAAACCCTTGTATCCTGAACAAAGATTTTCTTACTCTATCATCCTGATCAAAGATTATCTGTATAAAGATATTTCACTTATGACGTTTCATGAACTATATGTCCGTCTCTTTTCTAGAAACTCGTGGATGGTCAAATTTTCGTATCTCTGCGCAGTATAATATAAACATTCAGTTCCCAATCAGTCACTTCAAGAAGGATAGAAGTGACTGATTGGGAACTGAATGTTTATATTTTACTGTTTTGGTTATTGTTACTTTTTAATTAGTGTTGGGAACCTCTGTAAAATGTATGTTTTTTGTGTTTTGACGCAGCTTACCATGTGCCAAAGTGATAGATAAAACTGACCCTCGATAATGGTTGTTTAACCGAAACGCGTCGGGTCCCATAATAAATTAAACCTTTTTAGTGAAGATAAGCTCTTTAATTTATAACATATATAAATCGACTTCACCCTGGAGACGAAAAAAAAGATAGATTTATGGCCGGTTGCACCAACAATTTTAAGGCACCCTTAGCACAAAGTAAACCTTAAAATGGTCAAACAAGCAATGTGATTGGCTAGATTGGAGATTTAAGGAATACTTAATGCTAAGGGCCTTTTAAAATTGTTGGTGCAACCGGCCATTAAATACTAGTTCAAATTTTTACAGTCCTGAAGATTTGATAAAAGGCTGTTAATTATATTTTTTATTTATTACGGCAATTGTAAACTTTAAAAATTTAATTTAAAGAAAGAGGTTTGTAATTTTGTTTTGTTATAATGGAAAATAAAAACTTTGAGACTTTTTATAATTAGATAAGTAAACTGATATAACTAAAATTGTTGTCACAAAATAAAGAAACGTCTTTAAGTGGCCTGGGCCGACCCAGTGGATAAGTCCCGATTTCCCCGCTTTGTCGCACTGGCACGAGCTAGAACCCTGGAACCTGGAACGGCCGGTACCTCGGGGCTCTCCATCTCGTTACCCCCATGCGTCAGGGATGGGATTAAACAGTATTTCACTAACAAGGGCGCAAGGATGGCGCTAAAATAATTAAACCCTGATTTTTCCACAAATTTATTTATAGAACGAAACAAGCTAAGAGAATGGGCGTGTAGCGGGAAGACAGCTTCCAGGCCCCAGTTTGGTATGCAAAAGAGCCGAAGCCCGTGAGATAGAACCCAATAATAATTACGAGTCTCACCGAGATGAATTCCCGACTTCGTCTCATAGCTCTCTTATTGAAATATGGCATAAAGGGGTTCTTTGCAGCGCTAATCACGAATCTGAAATTAGTTATTTGCGGGCACCCCCTTGTTTTTGGTTTTTTAGTCCCTACTTTGACCCAACCTTAACACCACTATTTTTCCTGAAATTTCTTCTTAAAACAAGTTACACCCCAACTGTATGATTTAATAATAAAACACTGATTAATTGACGGGACCAACTTTTTTCACAATTGTCCCTATTATTTATAAAAAACACTTTCAAAAATACTTATTTTTACTCCTAATTTCTTTAAAATAATGCAGTAAAAATTATCTAGGAACTTTTAGACATGCTACACGTTAGGTATTTATATTTAAAAAATATATAATTTTTTGATATTTATTCTTTCGATTTATAGCTGATCACGACAAACTTAATTCGCATGCCCGTGGATGGTCCAAAAAAATCAAATTACTCCCATAGGAAAATACATAGAAGTGAAACCTCTTTATAAGGTTACTCTATGATAATGAATCTGAGACAAATCGGAATTAAAGATGAAGAATTTTAAAGCATCTATCGTTTAAAATTTTCAAATAAGGAAACACTCCTAACATGTGATTTTTAACCAAAATATATTGTTTTTCAGGTCCACAGAAACAACATTTAAATAAATCATTTTTTTTGCGTAACCATAGAGTGTAGTATCCAAAAACGGGTATAAATATTACTTGCATTTATCTTAAAAGTTTTGATTGCTCAATCTTGACGATCTTCATAATTTTTTATTAAATGGTCCTTGAGATATGTCACACGATACGTGTACTGTGAAATAACGGAACTGTAATTATAAAGATAGAAATAAAGAAAAGCCACTTTGCACTCAACCTCCGATTTAGTAGTTTCTCTGGTTTCATTTCTTGTGTTGTCCTTCGGTGTTCCCCAGCAAGGTATAACAAGATAACACTGAGGGACTTTTAAATGGGACATTTTATTATGTCTTCTCGGGGTGTTTTACAAAAAAGAATTTAAAATTTGAATACATTTTTATATTCCGCAAGCAGAGAAATTATTAAACGGTACTTGTGAAAATTCCTGTAAAATTACAATAAGATGTCCCATTTAAAAGTTGCTTGAGGTTATCTCAAAAATCACATTTAAAATCCTTTTGAAGATCTATTAGACCTCGACTATCTTATTTAGGGATCCTTCAAGGACAATTACAAAATATTTCATAGTGCCTCAAAAACACACCCAAAATTGTTCACCAGCTTTCGGGCTATTAACGACTGTGCCAAGTGGCTCGCTTGTATTAAATCGCGTTTTTTTGTAACTTTTTGCTCAAGCGTCTAATACAGGGGGTAAAAAGTATGATGCTCACGATTTCAATGGGAAATAGTGAGTTAAAACAAGTAAAAAAGTTTATAAGACATGTGTCAAAACTTGACATCTTTATCTAAACGAGACCAAAATTACAAACTTTGAAAGCAATTATTTCTGAAAATCTTAGCAATTGGAAACTTTCGTCCTAATCGCTTATCAGTAAATTCATTTACTAATAAAATTAACTAAGATTTAGATATTTAAATTTACAACTAAAAAAATTATAATAATTTCCCCCAGTTAAAGATTTAAAAAAACAATTGGCAACAGCGCTTACCAGAAGCCTTGTGCGTGGAGTAAAGTCAATTGTACATTTTGGTCACCGGCCGCGATAATTTTGTCAGTTTTTAAATTAGGAAAATATGCCGATATGTTATAAATGTACGACAACCGCAGTACACACGCAGTACAGTACAACCGGAGTTTTAAAAACGGGATGTGTGCAACCGAGAAATCTTATTCTTCAAGCAAAATAAAAAAGTGCTGTTTTAAAACATAATAATTTGTGTCCTTAAAATGAATATTTAGCCTAATCTTGTGCTAAGTACTTTTATTTTATTATTACAAATAAACACCAAACAATAATTTATTGTTTTTGACTTAAATTTTATTTCAGATAAAATATCAAAATAAATTGCAAGAAGTATTTTTTATTATTTGTATGTAAGTAAAATGTAAATATGTAAAACCTCGCAGAAAACGTTCGACTCGCTGCGATGAAGCGGGCGCGGTGTTGCCGATTTTTTTAAACTTTGAAAAGTCATATTTCGAAAACAATTAAATTTTGACTGATGTGTTTTTGGCTTTTTTGACTCGTCTATTGCCCATTAAAATCGTGAGCATCATACTTCTTACATCCTGCATATTAACGGCTTAAAGAGGACTTTAATTTATGATAGTTAGGTTATTTTTCTGGTTAGTTCTAGTTATTTAATTCTGGTTAGTTAGTTATCAGTTGGGAGTAATTATTTTGCTGTTTTTGTCAATAATACATTTTTATTTTCCTTTCCCGGGAGAAAGGAAAGATACTTTTCCTTCCTAAAGAGAAAAAATGACACTTTTCTTTCCTAATAGAATAAGAAGAATAATAAAAAGGAGTAAAAAAAGGTGTTTACTTACATTGCACCTCCATTTAAATAATCATCAGTACATAAATGATGAGTAGAATTAAAAGTATCTTCTTTATTATAATCGTAAATTATTTGTGCGCACTCTTCATTGCTTAAAAATTGTAAGCTAAGTTTCAGTAATTTTTTCATGAGCGCACCACCAGTTTCATTAAGTCCCCATCCAGAAAGGAACTTCTTCTCCGTCATCTGCTATATGAATCGGCTGGGCTTTGTCACTATAGGGAATAGGAAGCTTCAGCTAAAATAATTTTTTATTTATATATTTATTAATTTAATTAAAGACAATTATAGAATTTACTATAGACGCACAAAACAGTGTTAAATTTTTGGTAATAGGTTTGGACGCTCGCTTAATCGAGCGGGCGTCCATCAAGAGAAAATAGGTTGCCAATGCTTAGCAATGGTAATAGTAATTAGGAATTATTCCTGTCGAAAATAGGCCAAATATTTGTTGTAATAATGATAATTTAATTTTTTTTTGCTGTAAAAAAATAAAATTTTAATTATTTAAATTTTTAATTTTGATGTATGTATGTCTGTCTAAAATAATTCATGAGGCTTCCGAATTTAAAAAAAAAATCAATAACATTAAAATCGTAGACTTTCATTGTCTTTATTTGTTAATTGATACACAACGTTCCGGTCAGTGATGTATCTCCAACCGTTTTAAAGTGATAACTAAAAACTATTTTTAAAAGCTACGACTTATATACTATCCGTTGTTCATCGAAGCTTGACCGATTTTTCACGGTTTAGCAACGGTTGCCAGATATTCCGAATGCCGACGGTAGGTTTGCTAAATACATTCTGGTTGTTTGCAGTTATTACAGCTTTTAAAAAAAAATTCCAGTGGGTTTTTTTATGAATAATTTTTACTTCCGACCATTGTATGCGGTGTTGTTTTGAACATGAGTGTTCGGCAATCCCTGATTTCGACGTTTCACCTCGTTCCGTTTGATTTTTGTGCTTTTTAACTCTAAGTTGGAGTGGTCTTTTTGTTTCCCCGATGTATACGTTGCCACATTCACAGGAAATTTGGTAGATACAATAATTTTTTGAAACATTGTTGTCCGGTCTCGTCTTAGTAAGAATAGTCCTTAGATTGGTTTGGGATTTAAATGATGTTATAGTATTATACTTATTCGCTATTCTGCGGATCTTTTCCGAAGTGTCTTTAATATACGGAATAGTTATAAATATTTGCTCCCGTGGACCGTGGAGTCTTGTGCAAATTAGAGTTTTTGGTCTTATCTTGATATTTGTCGATTGTTTCCTTAACCAATTTCTCACTGTAGCCGTTTTGCTTAAGATCCCTAGTTATTTTACCTATTTCAGTTTGCAGGGATTCCTTACTGTTACATAAGATCACTCACACTCACACATGTACGTGTTGCTATTTAGAGTACGTTTGACTTCTTGCTTCGTTCCGTTAAAGTGGAATTCTGGTATAAATTTTATCCAGTGTGGGTAGGTTTTTTGTATACCTACCGTGGTTTGTATATGTCCATTATTTCGTTTGACTAAAACGCTAAAAAAGGCAAAGCCGAATTTTGCTCCTTCTCCATTGTGAATTTGATACAGAGGGTCGGAAACAATTTAGATGTTTTAAGAAACCTTCAAGTTCTTTGTCATTACCTGTTCATACAATAAAAGTATCATCAACATATCGTAGCCAAACTTTTGGTTTGATTAGTGCAGTTTTAATTGCGTGTTCCTCAAACCATTCCATATAAATGTTTGCTACCACTGGAGAGAGCGATTAACCCATGGGAAGTCCATTGTCCTGCGATTTATTTTAGTGTTATTGAAACCATAACATTGTCTAACACTCTCAAAGAAACGTTACAAAAAATGTTATGAAAATAATAAACACTTTTAAAAGGCCAGTTTAGTGGATGTAAGCAAGAAGAAAGTATACTGTTGACAAAAATTTCTAGACATTTTAATAAACGCATCTGAAAAATGTCAGCAAAAATATACGTACACACAAACCACCACGCAGAAATAACAACACGATATACAAGACATCAAATAAGAATAAAAGTTATTCAACTTTAAAAAACTAGTCATTAATGTGTTGTTAAATTGTAAAAAAGGATCAATCGACACGCTCCATTTCTCAATAATAAATGAATATTAATTTTTGTTGTATAATTCCAATTATCTGTGGATGTCATAAAATAAAAAATTAATTTGAAAAATTCTAAATCATATTTAACATTGTGTATCCCATGAACTTTAAATTTATTTTTTAATCAACTTTTAATTCTCCAAAGTAAAAGTTTATATAATTTTATATCATACATCAAAGAAAAAAAATAACAATTATCATTATTACAACGAAGTTGGTCTGTTTCCCACAGTAATAATTCCTAATTACTGCTACCATTGTTATAGCTTTGGCATATATAGCAGGCAGTTTGTTTATATAGCAGGGTGTGAACGTATTTTCTCTCGATGGACGCCCGCTCTAGGCAGCAGCGTCCAATTCTATTCACAAAAATTTAGAATTGTTTTGTGCGTCTATAGTAAACACTATAATTGTCTTTGTGAGGAGGGATAAAGGCTAAACAACCGATTTTTTTGTCTTTTCTTGAGGTTAAACATTTCAAGCATATACTCCCAAAATTTAAAGTCGATCAGAGCAAAACTCCCAAAGCCATTGACTCCTTGTTAGTCTCCTTTCTTTAAAAAAAAAAACTCTTCCCTTATCGACGACAGTCGCATTACCAGGGCCGAGATACAAGCTCAGCAACTGAGCAAAGAAGCCAGAATAAGCGGCTGAAGACATCGAACTTGTTGCAGAAAGTCTACTTTATGAAGCTGGATTCGATGATTTAATGTAAATTGAAAAAAATATATATTTTTTAGTTTTAAAAACTTTGAACGCGTTTATCTCGAAACTACTTTTTAAAAGACCGTAATCATTGCCATTAAAAAACTACATTACCGATTAATTTCAAGTTTGGTATACATTTTCTCTATGTCTTCCGTTTTGGATTTGTTTTTACCTCAAGGGGGTTTTTTACCCCTAAAATGGCGAACGTTTTTTGTAAAAATCCGCTGTTTTCACTCTGAATGACCACTAAAAATTTAAAAATGAAAAAAAAATGGGAAACGTTGAGGGAGGTTTTAATAATAAGTACTTCGACTAAATTCGAATGGATTTTGATTTCCGATAATTTTCGGAGATACAGTGATCGCAAATCGCCTATTTTCAAAGACGCCCTGGGAAAAGCTTCGTCACCGGCTTGTTTATTAATATTTGTTCACAAAAATTTAGAAAATGGTGTTGAAACCATACTTAATAATATACAGAAGGTTTACATAAATTTGCTCAAGCCATATTGCTAAAAAATCATAAAAAAAATCATAAAAAGTGTTTTTTTTCACAATTTAGCCTTTACTCCCCCCTTGATATAATTACTCTTAAGTAGTGAATTAAGATGCCTAAAAACTGTACAAATCTTGGAGTAGATGTGAGTTTATAAGCTAAGCGTTAGGCCTACGCACAGACCACCAGACAGACTGATGATAATAGGTGATTTTCTTTTGTTTGGTTTTTAAAATCAAAAAATCCTAAAAAATTATTTCTTTTTCAGTTTTTCCTTATCATAACTCTATCGTGCAGGGAAAACAAAATCATATTCATGTCGAATAGCGAAGTCAGGTTTATTACCTGCACGAAACCAACGTCATACATGGGAACACCTAAATCAGTAAGTTCATATTTTGGGTGACGGAACCCTTGCTTCACTGAAATTGAAGTATTTGCATACCCATCGTCGTGGTCGTACAGTTGATTTGTTCCATAAATCACTTTGATACTGAAAAATAATATACATACACATTTAAAAAATATTAACTATTTATACAGGGTGTCTGGTAAGTATATGGTAGGGATTAGGGATGCGACATCGAAGCCAAACATCGATGTTAAACATCGATGGCAACATCGAAACCTGACCATCGATGGTAACGATATATCGAACATACAACATCGATGTTTTTCTAACATCGATAGTACGATGCGATGGTTCGTTTATGGTCTATTAGCATTATTAGCATCCATAGCGTACCGCCAGCTCCAAAGGCGCCGCCAAAAGAGCCGCGACACTATGATCTTTTGGCCGAGTGCGGCTCGGCTCGGAATTAAGAAAGATTCATTATCAGGGGTGGCTACTTATTTTTGTCTAATAAATTATAATATTGAATTATATTTATTAATTACATTATATTATCCAGTAATATTAATTATATTACTTTTGTCTAATAATATTAATTCTAATAATATAGGTCTTAGTTTTTATACAAAATTGCAGGTAGTATGTATAAATAAAGTGCGAGATTCAGTTCGCTTAAAGCAGTTTTGAACGTATGTTTAAAATTTTTGTACTTTTTTAAAAAGACTTCTTGAATCTTATATAACATTTAATTATTATTTATTTATAAATAAATGGGCAAAACCTTTATGTCTTTACCAAACTTTAGGTAACTATTTAGTATATCCTTAAGATTATTTGTTTTTAAAACATTGTTATTTCTTTTACCTTTGCAAAAATATCTATGTTATAAGGCAACATCGATGTTATCATCGATGTTTTCGATACCCGACCATCGATGGCAAAACATCGATCATCGATCAACCAACCATCGATGTTTTTAGACCATCGATGAACAACGCGCATCCCTATATGGCATACTTTCGGGAGCATATAGAGGAAGTTAAAATAACCCTAATTTGTCATTAAAAAAATTCCTAAAGTGCCCCCTAACGGAGATACAGAGTCCCGAAGGGATACTTAGCCATTTACTTTTTGGCTCTAGCTTAAGAACCGACTTGGACAATTAAAAAAATCTTAATGTGTTATAGAGGCCATGAAGACTCATAAAACCATACTACAGTAGATGGTTTACATAGTCAGGGAAGTCAGGAACGGACTTGCCACCACACTCGTTGGGCCATATTTTTGACAGGTGTCATTTTACAGAGGTGAAAATTGTTTTTTTAAATACTTTGGTCATTCCTCTTTAAAAAAGTACTTTACATTTGTTTCGATAAAATTAGCCGTTTTTGAAAAAATTAAATCTATCAGGTTTTCCTTGGTGTGAAGTTGTGTTGAATATACAAGCCTCTTTAAATTTTCCCAAAAAAATTACTCCAATGGAGTCAATTTATATTAAAGGGTAACTTGTATAAAATACATGTGTAAAAAAATTGCTAATTTTGAAGCTCGAATATGAGGTTTTTGGGCATTCAATACCTTTACAATGTGTGGCTGGATAGTTTCAGGACGGTTTATATTTGATATGTAGGCAAACCAGTGCATGAATTGTTTCGAGTTAAATAAATTACACTAAACAAAGTTTGGCGACGTACCGCGTTGAATATTGTTAGGATAGTTGTTAACTGTTTATTTTGGCAAGAAGCGGTAATGTAAAGGAAGGTTTTATGACGTCAGTATCTAAGTCATTACTTTGTTACCAGTATCAAATAAAAATAATGGATGATTTGTGACTTTTCTATTGTTTTGGTTCTTGTTTTTTTGCTATGGTTAACCAACTATTTGAATTGCAGATTTTTCGATTAGTTAGTTAATTGCCTAATGGATAAATTAGTGCAATTATATTTAAATCATGGAGGAAAAGATTTACGTGCTACAGTTGACTTAGACACAGCTAATATCTTATTGAATGGAAAATGTGGTTTATATCTTTTCGACTTATTTCTTAACTCTCCAAAGACCTTACATTTGGACTTAAAAGTATATTAAACGATTAGTATGTAAGTTGACACACGCGTGATATACGTAAACCGTTTTGTTTTTGATAGGAAAGGCGGGTTAAGCACGGTTAGAATGGTGGGGGAAAGAACTGGTATCAACTAGTAGTTCAAAACGGTATGTCGCGAAAAATTCCTACTTAAACGATTAGTATGTAAGTTGACACACGCGTGATATACGTAAACCGTTACGTTTTTGATAGGAAAGGCGGGTTAAGCACGGTTAGAATGGTGGGGAAAGAACTGGTATCAACTAGTAGTTCAAAACGGTATGTCGCGAAAAAATCCTACTTAAACGATTAGTATGTAAGTTGACACACGCGTGATATACGTAAACTGTTTCGTTTTTGATAGGAAAGGCGGGTTAAGCACGGTTAGAATGGTGGGGAAAGAACTGGTATCAACTAGTAGTTCAAAACGGTATGTCGCGAAAAATTCCTACTTAAACGATTAGTATGTAAGTTGACACACGCGTGATGTACGTAAACTGTTTCGTTTTTGATAGGAAAGGCGGGTTAAGCACGGTTAGAATGGTGGGGAAAGAACTGGTATCAACTAGTAGTTCAAAACGGTATGCCGCGAAAAAATTCCTACTGTATACAAGCGGACAATAGTATAGAGGTCAATTTACTTTTAACATTAGTGCAAAAAATTACATTTTTGGCATAGTGGATCATGCAAAAAATAATAACTTTTTGCACGATCGTAGAAAAAATATTTTTCAGGTCGTCCTGCAAATTCGGAAGGGTCAATCAATCTTGTAAGTTCACAGGTCTTGAACTTAGGACCAGGACCGAAGTGGTCCTATCTCACAAGGAACTCAAAAAATATTTTTTGATTTTTTGTTATGAAGCTGGGTAGGAATCGAATCCAGGCATCGGTTCCCTTTGAAGGATCGGAAGACTAAAATCGATTACTTTTAAAAATAGGATCTGTGATCCAGATTCGTTATATAATTTTAAAATGATCCGAAATTTTTCTTTTTGAAAAAATCTTATTCCAATAGAAATCGATTCCTTATACTTCTAATTTGAGACATATCGGTTTATAAATGCCAAAATCCGCCATTTTGAATACGCCATTTCAAATTTCGAAATTTTGACCAAAGATTATTAATTTCCAAATTTTGACCTAGCACCCTCAAAACCCTTATATCCTGAATCTGGGGCAGATAGGTTTATAACTGCCAAAATCCGCAATTTTTAATCTTCCATTTTAAATTTTAATCTTCCATTTTAAATTTCAAATTTTCACCTAATCTTCTTAATCAGCATCACATTGATTTTTAGAAATAAAGATGAAGAATTATAAGACATCTGCCTATTAAAATCTTTACATAAGGAAAATTAACACCACCTAACCAAAATATGTTGTTTTGCAGGTCTAGAGAAACCACATTTAACCCTTTGCGGCCGAAATTATTTTTTTTAATAAAACAAGTGAAAACTGCAAAAATTGTCTTTATTTAGGCTTAAAAAATACAAAAATAAAGATTCATTTGGTGTCAGCATCCTTAGTTATCCTTCAGGATGTGGTTACCGTTGGTAACCAGTAGGAAAATAGGTATTCAAATATTTTTTAAGTATTTATTTTTGATGAAATTTAAAAAAGCAGTTCCTATCTTTATTTAGGCACAGACCTACATTACAAGTGTTACACTTCCATATTGTTCGATGAACATCTTTGGCAGTACTGCAATTTCCACATCGAAGTGAACCACACCTTACCGGCAAATGTGCACATTGTTCAAACCGGACTTCAGGCGAAACTATTTTCTTGAATTTGTTTTGCTGCTGATCCAGAGAATTTCTTTTCGGGCCCCTTTTTGAAGTTTCTTGTATTCCAATTAGACCTCTGCCTACAGACAAACGAAAAAGTTTAAGTGTCAAATTCTTTGAAGCGCTTCTAGCTTGATATAAAATAAAGGCATTTACAATGCATGCATCCAGGAAATAAAAAAAAATTCGGTGCCACCATTTGTGTGATTTTCGATCCACTTCGTAGATACTTTTTAGCCTATCAAACCGATCTACGTATCCCATGTTAGCATTATATTGCTTTACAAGAAGGGGGCAAGGGATATCTTTACATGTGCCATCTTTTTTTTTCGTGACGTAACTTCTAGAGTAGACGGATTGTGGTGGTTTGACAAAAAAAGCACACTTCGACGATCCATCCATTTTAGGGCTGCCAAGCCATCGGTAGATACTTTCCAATCTGCATCGCCACGTTTTAGATTTCTGTCAGACGTCAGCTCGGGAAAATCTTTTCGCCCTTTTCGTATGGTGCCACATGCGTATATCGCTTGAGCTAGTAAGTCTCTTTGTAGATCAATGGAATTAAAATAGTTGTCAAAGTACACTTTATGGTTATCGCCTTTTAGCGCTTTAGTAAGATCTTTTACCACTCTTTGACCCAAGTTCTTTTCTGTCGCTTGATCAATTTTGCCAGTATAAATTTGGAATTCGCACATGTAACCTCTGGAATCGGCTCTAACCCATAGTTTATACCCTCTTTTTATGGGCTTCATAGGCATGTATTGACGTAAACTACTTCTGCCTTTGAATTTAATCATGGATTCGTCGATTGATTGAAATTCACTGGGATTCATTGAAGACAAAAAGTTTCCTGATTGCTGTTAGAAGAGGTCTTATTTTATACAATTTATCATAATTTGGCTCGCCCCGTTTTGGTTGTAAGTTGTTGTCATTTATGTGCAAGTTACTTAGAATCCACGAAAACCTGTCCCGGAAAATGACTGAACTTATAAAAAAATCACGCATTTCTTCTTTGGAGGACCAATAGTCTCGGTAACTTGGTCTTTTTTTGAGGCTCATTATTAAATTTACGCCAATAAATACTTTTATTTCCGTATTTGTTGTTGGGACAAAATTATTGCTTCCCCCATTTTTCTGAAGTGCATACATATTTGTCTGAAAAACTATTTCGTCAATAAGAGTGTTGGGAAATAAGTGCAAAAACATATCCGTAGGCGTCTCAACAGTATCTGGCATATTTGGACCTGCTTGTTTTACAAACGGATTTACTTTGGTAGCATACGAGACGTTTTCGGTCCATACTACCTTTCTTTTCAACATTTCTCTTTGTAGTACCGCTAAAGGAATCTCATCTTCGCTGTCCCAATCAGAAGGTTCGTCTTTTCCACCTTGTATCTGTTCAGGCTCGAAATTATCAATAACTACATCCATGTTTTCAATATCAAAAAGTGCATCATCCGTTAAAATTTCTGGTATATTTATTTCGTCAGCCATTACGCTCTCTATATCAGATGCAACAGATTCGCAGTCGCTAGGTATTTCATCTAGCAATGCTTCAAAATCGTTGGTATTCATAGCCTCAAGTTCACGTAAACTCCATTTGTTTTTGGAACCTGCGAAAAAAAACATTGTTTTAGGTGGTGTAACTTCTACGTGCCTAGTGGTTACCAGCTGGAACCACAACAAAAACAGACAAATAAAAAAAAATCTGAACGGAATATCGTCAAAAACTATTAAAATTCTAGAAAACAAATGTTATTTTAATACTTACGTGACATTTTTCTAATTTTCTTCGTAGAATATTCAGCGGAAAATCACTTTTAAAAATAAGATAACCGTCAATTGACATACACCAGTTATTAGCTGCATACAGAACTAAACTGTGCAAAGGTATTTGCAACATACAGTAAATTATATTTTACGCACATGCTAGGCAACCAAAAAAACAGTGCGGTCTTCCTCTAAAACCACTCGGTTAATAGCTAAAAAGCTTTTGATGGGTGGTTAGCAGTGATAACCAGTAGTCCTCAAAGGGTTAAGGAGAGATAATAAACTGTAATACTAAAATTACGCAAAATCTAAAAATTGGCAGTCATTAGATATTTTTTTATTTAATTTTCTGCAAAGGGGTAGTCTTTAGAGGTTGAAAAGTGGTAACTAATAATTTTATTAAAATGCCATGAATTTTTTCCAGTAAAATTGCAACCCACACAATTTAAAATCAAAACATCAGTAGTCATTAGAAAATAGTTTTTTATTTTATTTTTGTCAAAGGGGTGGCTCTTAAGGTTTGCTAGGGTGTAGAAAATTAAAAACTATTTTAAGGAGAGATAATAAACTGTAATACTAAAATTACGCAAAATCTAAAAATTGGCAGTCATTAGATATTTTTTTATTTCATTTTCTGCAAAAGGGTAGTTTTTAGAGGTTGAAAAGTGGTAACTAATAATTTTATTAAAATGCAATGAATTTTTTCCAGTAAAATTGCAATTGTAATGTTACAAATCGTTAAAAGATTTTTTTCTATATTATTTTCATGAAAAGGGTAGTTTTTAAAGATTTTTAAGGGTTGATATTTTAAAATACACCAATTTTATATTGTACAATACGTTAGGTTATTTATCCTACATAAATAAAAGACATTTGAATGGAAAAAAAGCCGAAAATCCTATAAAATATATTTTTTCGATAAAGGGTGGTTTTCACCCTCTAAAAACAATTTGCACACCTTGCAACCATATAGATTTTGATATGGAGGGTAAGATAAGCTTAATTCCAAATTTTCAAGAAAATCGGTGCATATATAAAAAATTCGGAGGTATGACACTA
Organism: Listronotus oregonensis; assembly: GCA_019359885.1. Lineage (NCBI taxonomy): Eukaryota > Metazoa > Arthropoda > Insecta > Coleoptera > Curculionidae > Listronotus > Listronotus oregonensis. Next base: position 16,282 of record JAHBCN010001067.1, read on the forward strand.
TTTTGAGCTTGACTGCCTGGACTAAATGAAACATTCTTTTTCGTAACCACAGAGTGTGGTATCCAAAAACGAGCATGAATTTTACTTACATTTGATTTTAAAATTTTTAATTACTCGATCTTCATAATTTTTTATGATGTTATCCTTTAGATAACCTCGAGGGACTTTTAAATGGGACATTTTATTATTTCTATTTAGGGAGTCTTACAAAAATGAATTTAAAATTTTAATACATTTTTCTATTCCGCAAGAAGAGAAATTATTAACCGGAACTTGTAAAACTTCCCGTAAAATTACAATAAGATGTCCCATTAATAATTTGCGTGAGGTTATCTCAAGAATCAAATTTAAAACCTTTACCAAATTTTTTCTATGTAACCATAACATACCGGAGCATACTGGTATCACAGCATAACTAACAGAAGTAGCACCCTTTCATGAATTGATGGGAAAGTACGGTCATTTTTCTTGCGGAAGTTCAGCCAACGTTTTGCTAAGATATAATCTGTCTGCTTTATTTGAATTTTTATCGTTTCTTTCCTGTTTTGTGCTTAAAAATATCAAAAGCGCCGCCAGGGAGAGATCGTGCTGCCTGTTAGTTATGCTGTGCACAAGTAAATATGTTACATGGTAAGCCAGCAAAAATTTGCTTCTTATAAAGATCCAGCATCGCAAGGTTTGGAATACAGTTCGAAAAAATGTTCCATTTAGGGGTCGTTTTATGTTGATATCAGAAACAGGATATTTAAATTTGAAGAATATTTACCAAAAACTAATTTGGCTAAAAGTCAAAGCACTTTAAAATGATGCTAAAATTATATTTCACTGCTCGGGCTTTGTGCTAAAATCTATGACGCTTGAATTATCTTCTGGATTATGTAGCATCATTCGTATCGTAGTTTCCATTTATTAGTATAAAAACTAAAGATGATCTGGATTCGTAATTTGATAAATAGGAGTCGATTCCCTGGATTCGATTCCTTTTTTTCTTAAAAAAGGAATCGTGATTCCTATTTGTGATTCGCTTCCTTTACGAGGATCCGGATCCATAAATCGATTCCTTTTTTAAGGGATTCGTCCCAGCCCGTTCACGTTTTAGCTATGAATTTTTTAATAAACATAGAAGTAACTTACATCTGCTCAAAGTCAGTCCCAATACAGTGCCCAGCCGTTAAAATCCATTCTGGTGCAATTATCGATCCTCCGCAATAGAAATATCTATCAAATGCTTGCAATTGTACCTAAAATTAAAAAAAGCAAATCTCAAAAGCCAACACGTACAACCAGGTAAAAATTAAAAGGGTTCTCTGGTTTGATAGGTTCAAAAAATCGATTTTTTTTGCATAAATTGTTTCCTTAATATCTAAAATATGGTGGAAAAGTGATTTTTCAAAATTCGAAGCTATTATAAAGATACAGCAGTTACAAGAAGCAGGTGTTCGTAGCGCTGAGAGTTCTGTCCGCTTGATACCTGAGATCCTTCTATACCGGGTGTACAAATAAGCAAGGATGCCGACTGCATCTCAGAAAATGTTTATGGCACAGCATTGGGGAAAATATTTTTATTAAAAGTGGTCAAGAGAAATAGCTGGAAATTATTTTCAAGTTTCTGATATCTGATATGAATCTAAAAAAGTGATGTTTCTGTGTATTTTGCTATATTAACCCAACAAAAAAATACCTGATTTTTAAAGTCGAGGATAACTTGAACCTTTTTTGTTTGACAATTTTTGCTGTATCTCTAAAAATAAAGTGGTGGAGGTATTTAAAGGTTTCCGTAAAAAAGACCCTGTATCTTCGAAACGGCTAAGCCGATTTTAACAAACTTGGGCTAGTTAAAAAGAGCTATTTTTGGGCTATAAATATTATATTATTTAAAGTTTTGTTAGTTTCACATGTCGCCGCTAGAGGGCTTTTTTTCGAAATTCCGACAAAAATGGTTAATTTTTTCAAAAAACAAATGCATTCGTATGATTTTTTTTTATAAAAAAGTAGCTAAATAATGCTTAAAAAAGCTCGCGAAAACTATATCTCGATATCTGGTTTCTTACCTAAAATTTAGGCCAAAGAAAATTTTATACGTCAATATCTCAAAAACTATAAAGGCTACAAGAAATTTTATATGACATGAATTATGTATTTTTACTGAACCTTTAATTTAGGTTATATAATTTTTTGCCTAAATGCAATACTTTACGAATTATAATCAATAAACGAATTTTCAGGATTTTTTAAGGTATACTCCTGGAATTCGATTTTTTTATTATAACTCGTAAAGTATTGCATTTAGACGAAAAGATTATATAACTTAAATTAAAGGTTCCGTAAAAATTCATAATTAATGTTTCATAAAATTTCTTATAGATTTTATAGTTTTTGAGATATTGACGTATAAAATTTTCTTTGGCCTATATTTTAGGTAAGGAACAAGATTTCGACATACGGTTTTTGCGAGCTTGTTTAGGCATTATTAAGCTACGTTTTGATAAAAAAAAGTTATACCAATGAATTTAATTTTTTTGAGAAAATTAACCATTTCTGTCGAAATATCGAAAAAAGCCCTCTAGCGGCGACATGTGAACCTAACAAAACTTCAAATATTATAACATTTATAGCCCGAGAAAAGCTCTTGTCAACTAACCTAAGCTTGTTAAAATCGGCCTAGCCGTTTCGAAGATACAGGGTGTTTTTTTACGGAAACTTTTAAATACCCCCCACCACTTTATTTTTAGAGATACAGCAAAAATTGTCAAACAAAAAAGATTCAGATTATCCTCGACTTTAAAATCTGTTATTTTTTGTTAGGTTAATGTAGCAAAATTTACAGAAACATCACTTTTTTAGATTCAAGATTACAGTTACGCCCCCTAGCGGCCATTTCAGAAATTTGAAAATAATTTCCAGCTATTTCTCTTGACCACTTTTACTAAAAATATTTTTCCCCAACGCTGTGCGATAAACATTTTCTGAGATACAGCCGGCGTCCTTTCTTATTTGTACACCCGGTATAAATGTATGCTTATACAAGTACAGACAAGTTTAAACAAGTTTAGGAAAAAATTGGTTTAGTTATTTACGTTGTAAATTTTTTTTAGTCTTGTTTTTTATTTTTTTTTTCATCATATCTCGAGAACGGCTAGACCGATTCACTTAAAATTTATAGGGTTGACTCAGCACATATAGATGCACAGAATGATCTATATAATCATCCCAAAATTTAAGTATTTTTCTTTTTTTACAAAAAATACATGAAATTCGAAATGTTTCGTTCCAAAGTCTGTCAAAAATCCAATTTTCAAAATTTTATTTTTGTAAGAGTTTATCCTGTATTTGAGGTTAAATATTAAAACGCTGCCGATTTTTTTTATAAAAAATGCATAAAAATCAGGCTGTCAAACTAGAGATATGTTCTATATTGTTGTGGTGGATTCGTGTATTAAAAAGTCCCTGTTGGGTACTCGCTAAGAATTTCGTAAAAAAAAAACTATTTAATTTTTAGTTAAATTTTTACATTTATTTTATCTTGGCAACGGAGATAGATTTGCCACCGCAACATAGGTAAATATTTTAAATTTTTGGATTTTTTTTGTCAGTTCATAGGGGTCAATAGTCTTGAGCAATCTCAGTTTCTATACCCCAGGACCGGGACCGAAGCGATCCCATTGTAAAGACTAGAAAGATATTAATTTTTGGCTAGTACACAACAAGGACTTCTTTATTAAGGGCTTTTTACCTTTGCTGTTTTTGCACTTTGTTCTGAATAATTTTCAGTTGTCCCAACATAGGGTAATTATTACGTAAATATTATAATCTTTTTTTAACGACCGTGCATATTTGTCTACTTTCGTGCACGTATTTTAGTTCTGGTTACTTTTGGTTAGTGCTAAATGTTCGTTTTTGATTTGTTCTGATTAATTATGGTTATAAATATACAATAACCCCAAGAATATAAAAACCATGACCGATGTTTAATCAAAACTTAAATAACTTATTTTATTTTAAGAGTTTTTAAAAGATATTTTAGGTCTGTTTGTTATCCAGAAATAGAGTACTCTATTTTACACTTTTTTTTGTCAATAAACCGTTTGTTATCGTTAGAGTAATTTAGGACTAGGTGTACGCTAATTTTCGAAGAACTGAACTTAGATGCATTTTTACTACAAGACTTAAAGTTGTTTGTTTATAATTATAACCATAAAGCCATTTTTAATTTCTGAAATAGTTCTAAAACGCGTTTGGTATAAAAATCAAATCGGAACTTATTTACATTTAGATCCTCTTTTTAGTCCTACACTTAACTTCTCTGTCATACTCTAAACTTGATAACATACAGATCTTTTAGGTAGCAAATTTGTAAGAGGCACGCTACTGTGCGTCAACAAGTCTATACCCTATACAAAGATTAGGTATTATATCTTTGCCCTATACCTACCCTGAGATCTTACCGTGCAAGTACCTAAGGGTCCGTTCTCGTTATGCGTCCATCGATTTTAAAAAAATAAAAATTTCAGTTAAAAAGAGCACATATTGTTTAGTAGATTTGAAAAAGAAAAAAATCCATGTTTGCAGAGAAAAATGTCTAGAAAAACACTATGTTTTTAGGTTAAGTAAAAGGTCAAATTTTGCGATGTTGTCGGATCATAAAAAGGAGTTAAATTTAGCTTTAAGGCATTGTTAATTAAATAATAAAACACAAATTACATAAAAATTATAAAGTTTTAAATAAGGTAATTATCTGGAAGGGGGACCACCCTATTTTTACCTATAAAAAATCGAAAAATCAAGATATCTGACTTTTTTCCTTTTGTTCGACGGCGCATTTGTGATAAACAAAAATTTACAATTTAAAGAGGAAAACCTAACGAGAACTAACCCGAAACCAACCAGAACTAGTTAATAGTTTAGAAGTTGTTGTTTGTTAGTTCTGGCAACATTGCTTATTAAAGCAGGGACACGTCAACAGAACGGCATCCTATCATGTCTTTCTAATGTATTCTTTCTCACATTTTTTTTTATGTTAGTCGGCCATTACTTTAGTATATTTTATATGGGAAATAAAGAAATTATTTTATTTTGTGATAATGTGAGTAAAAAATCATTTTTTTCAGACCCTATGTGTTTTATTATGGTGTAACAAATAATTGAAAAAGATATTTATCAAAATATTGCTGTTTAAAAGAGACGTTAAAGTTAAACGAAGCCCTTAAATACTTTTTATCTTCAAATTTTAGTTAAAAAACTTTTATGTTTAGCACATACGTACCACGTAAGGAAATTCACCATCTGCAGCATCGGTTCCATTAACTATTTTTAAACTTGGTTTTGCGTTAACTATAAATTAAAAAAACAAATATTTATATAAAATACAGTTTTTGAGATAATAGTAAAGCATAAAATATTTTTACAAAACAATAGTAGTTGTAATCAAGTAACATGACTAGTAGTTTTTAGCTAATGTAGGAACAGCACCTACACATCATCCAGATGACCTCCATAATTTGTTTTTTGGAACTTTTTATTTATTTATTTATTTATTTAATTCCCAACCAACTATACAGTTTATTACAGGGAATATAACATTAACAAAAAAATAACAATATATAACTTTAACAAGAACTCATTAATAAAACAGTCAAATTAATTTTAAATATTTTTTTATATGTATTTTAAACAGTGATATATTTTTTATTTTTTTTATTCTTATTGGCAGATTATAGTACATTTTAATTCCGTTATGAAGTATTGATATCATTCCAAAATTACTTTTAATTTGAATTGTTTCTAAAAAATCTGTTTGTCTAGTATTATGCCCTTGTAAGTTACTAATATTTTTTTTCTTTTCATTTTCGGGAATAAACGAATATACATGTTTTTAATTTATATATATGATAAATATCAAAATAATTATTTGGTTTGTACAAATTAATTGTTGGTTCCAGATATGGTAATTTATGAATACATTTAATAATTTTATTTTAAAGTCATTTAAAGATGTATATAATTCCGAATCTTACAGTGGCGCACACAAGGGGAGGGGGGGTTGGGGGTTCCCCCAAATTCAGCCTTGATTTAAAATTATTTTACAAATTTTAGAAAAAATTTATATTAATATGTTTTTTCGTTATAAAAGTTACCGAAACTATAAATTAACAAGAGTCATGAAGTAATATAAAGTTTAATTTTTGTTTGAGTATGTAAACGCAGTCCTTAATTAATTTCTACTATGTAATTTAAGAAATATTAATCTAAAATTCGAGAAATCGCTCAAACCATCAGCGGAATCGCCAGAACGGACATACTCCAAAACGACAAGCTGTTAGTGAAGAGTGTTTAGCAGAATTGAATTTAAATTCTGGTCATGCAAAATTAATTAAATTATGCGCTACTAGATGGACAGAAAGTTATAATTATGTTGCTGTCTTTTTAGAGCTCTATGATTCTATCGTAGTAGCATTGGAAAAAATCTCGGAATGGAGCGATAAAGATTCAGCTAATACAGCAAATCAATTAGGAGCATCTCTAAAGAAACCCGAATTTGTTATTTCTTTGCAAGTTTTAAATCAGGTTTTTAACTTTAGTAGTCTTTTATGTAAAGCACTTTAGCAACGAAACATTGATTTAAAACGAGATACAAATTTGGCAGATGACACCATAGCTGAACTTCAAAATTTACGAGAAAATGCTGACAATGAATTTAATAAGCTATTTTTAAACGTAAAACAATTGGGCGAAAAGTTTGAATTTGAAATAAAAAACCACGGATTAGTCTACATCAAACAAAACAGTGTAATATTAATGTGGAGAGCACTGAAGATTACTATAGGATTGCAATATATATTCCTTTTTTGGACTCCTTTATAGCAAATTAAAAAAAAAAAAAAAGATTTTTAAAACATAGGCAAATATTAACCGGATTTCAAAGTCTCTTTCCAAAAGATCCTGCCCTTCTCACCGAGGAGACAATATCTGATTTTGTTTCTTTAATTTTATTTTATAACGATGACCTGACAGGAACTAAAGAGGAGCTAATTTTCGAGCTTAGACTATTGTATAGATTAATTGCTTGCACTGCCAAGTGAAGAGCGACCCAGAGATGCCTTAAGCGCATTTAAACACGTTTCAGATTCAGATATTTTTGCAAATATCAAGGTATTGCTGTTTATAATGGTTGTATTGCCTGTCTCTACTGCGGAAGGTGAACGCAATTTTTCCACTTTGCGTAGACTGAAAAATTATTTAAGAAATAGTTCTTCAGAAAACCGGCTAAATGGTCTTACGGCCGAGTGATGATGGCGTTGTTAAATTTAGCAATGGATTTAGCAATTGTTAAAAGTTAACAACGGTTTAGAATGTTTAACAAAACGTCATTGTCAGTGTTATTCAATGATTTTAGTAGGGAACTTGTGAAAATCTGACATTTTGTTAAACATTCTAAACCGTTGTTAACTTTTAACAATCGCTAAGTCCATTGCTAAATTTAACAACGCGATCATCACTCGGCTGTTACTCTTTTACATATTTATAGAAACTTGACCCCATGTGTAGAAGATATTTTAGAAAAATTTGTTAAAAAGCCTAGAAAGTTAAAACTTAGTTTGGTTTAATTTCTCTTATTTTATTTATTTTTTTTAATTTTCTTTTCTTAAACTTAGTTTAAATTGTGTATGCTAGAAACAGCCTAAATGTAGAATTTTATTTTTGTTTACCGATAAGTGCAATATTCTGTTTGTGGGAAATAATTTTTTTGTTTAAAATTTGTAGGTATGCAGTAATTTCATTACACCCTCCGAAATATTTTCCTGGGTGCGCCCCTGGAATCTTAAACAAAATTCCTATTAAAGGTGATAATTTTGAAGATAGTCTATATGTTTTCTGTAACTTAAATTTTCATCAATGTATAATCCTAAAAATTTTATACTAGTAGAATAATTAATTTTTTTATTTTTAAATGATATCTATATAAGGAATTTTATCTTTTATTTGTTGTTTGCTGATAATTATGTAGGACGATTTATTTAAATATAAAGTAAGTTTATTAAATTGTAACCAATCAAAGACAATGTTTAAATCATATTTAATATTGTCTTGAATTTCACTATTACTGTTAGCAAAATATACGATTTTTGTATCATCGGCAAACAATTTTAGAGTTCCCTTTAATTTTAATAGGGGCATAGAATTTATTATTTATTTATTTATTTATTTATTTATTTATTTATTTATTTATTTATTTATTTATTTATTTATTTATTTATTTATTTATTTATTTATTTATTTATTTATTTATTTACTTATTTATTTATTTATTTATTTATTTATTTATTTATTTATTTATTTATTTATTTATTTATTTATTTATTTCATGATTTCCGATTCTGGTGAATTTTAGCGATATATAAGGCTTAAGGTATTTTACTCGCTACAGTCGTAGACAAAATGATTGCCTTATAGTAAGTAAAGCCCGGCCCGTCCACACGTCAAATCGAGATTGGGATCAACATCTTTTATCTCCGTCTCTTCCATAACATCTGCGCCAAACTCGCCCATTTCTCTCTAACAAAAATTGATTGTTGAACGAGCCGGGACTATACAGGGTGTTTCTAAATAACAGGCTAATATTTAAGGGGATGATTCTTGGACATATTTTAAGAAAAAAACTTTATATGAATGTATGTCCCAAATGTCTTATCTTTTGAGATACAGGGTGTTAAAATTTTAAGAAAAAAAATATTTTTTTATTATCATTTTCATACCACTTTAAATATTTTTATGAAAATTGGTGTACGGCCTTTATGCTTTAAAGAGCATTTTTTGACATAAGAAACATTTTTTTATTTCCAACAGTGGCGTCCGTACTGGACTCTGACTAGATATTTTTAAAGGAAAAAGTAGTACGCCACTGCTTTCTCTTAAAATAAAAATTATTTTTGGAGTCCCCGGTCAATTTAAAACAAATTTTGTTACCTGACTTTTTTTCGTACGACTCACCGTTTTCCCATAAAAAAAATAAATTCACTTATTTGCATCCTATTGGACCAATTACGTGAAAAAGCGTACTACTTTTTTCTTTAAAAATATCTAGTCAGAGTCCAGTACGGACGCCACTGTTGGAAATAAAAAAAATGTTTCTTAGGTAAAAAATGCTCTTTAATGCATAAACGCCGTACACCAATTTTCATAAAAATATTTAAAGTGGTATGAAAATGACAATAAAAAAATATTTTATTCTTAAAATTTTAACACCCTGTATCTCAAAAGATAAGACGTTTAGAACATACATTCATATGAAGTTTTTTTCTTAAAATGGGTCCGAGAATCACCCCCTTAAATATTAGCATGGTATTAAGAAACACCCTGTATAGTACCAAGACGGATAATTATATTTTTTCCTATTTTACTTTAATTCGTGATGCAGTATTTTGAATGGACCCGAAGTTTAGCAATGTTCCAAATAAGATCGAATATGCTTTACCAAAAGTTAGAGCTTCTCAATGCTTGAAAATATTATTTTTGTAGGAGACTCTATACACAAAACGTGAGGTCTGTTCGTTATTCTTAGTCTTCGTAATCTTTTACACTATTTTACACTTTTTGGACCCACCTTATGCTAATATACACCTTCCATAAGGGTAATTACGTAAACAAAGAATAAAATAGTCCATACTTTTTCTTAATAACAAACAGAGCTAGTAAACTTTCAAAAATAAATATATTTTTAACAAAACGGTCCAAAAATTCAGGGTTTTTTTAAAGATTTTCCGAAATGAATATATGGCTTTCATACATGACATATTATATCGACAATGTTAATTATGCACATTGCACAGGTTAATATCTCGTTTTACAGACGATAAAAAAAATCGTTTTCTTTCAATTAGATAAAAGACACTTTTATTAACCCTATATTTCAGTTTCATTTAATTCTTAAAGAAGACCGTTTTACGCGTAAACGACCTTAAGTAACCGTTGTTTTATTAAAAATGAAATAAAATAAAATACTAACCTTCATATTGAAAACCGGAAATTAACAGCGACGTGACAAAAATTAAACATTTAGCTTTAGACATATTGATTAGTAACTAATTAAAATGACACAAAATATTTTAACAAGGGATACTAGAAATTATTTTTGTTTATCTATATAATAATTTTATTAGATAAGGATTTTTTACTTTAAAAAGTAATACTGACGAGACAATTTTTTTTGGTATACGTACAATCTTTTTGATTATTTTCTGAAGTTTTAACTAGGTGACTTGCACGTTATCTGAATAAACTTGTATTTTATAAATATAAAAAAAGAATGGTATCAAGAGTCTACATACACAATTCGCAGGGATTTTCCGAGTAATTGGCTTGTTTTAGTTTTTTAAAATTCAATTTTCTAATAAAAATATCGTGTTTTAAAAATCTTTAAAAACCAGAAATTTTAATAACACAGGCCCACAAAAAAAAGTGGTGTGTGCTGGGTGTCGGACTAAGATTTTCTCACGTATTTTTTTTCGCTGAACACGAATACGAAGTCGAAATTAGGGGTCAAACAGCAAAAAATCAAGAAAAACCCAAAAAAAAACGATAAAAATTACAATTTACTATTTCTTTTTGTATGATATTACCATCTTGCGCTTTCTACTTGTTCCATTCAACTGTAATTTGCAAATACATTGATTCAAGTCCAAGTCCCACATTGATGAAATTTTGTTTTTGGTAAAAAATAAGGAATTGGTAAATTAAATCGGTACATTTACCGATTTAATTACCGAATAGATCTTTTCAAATTGTCTACTAGTGGAGTAAAATTTGGAAGGAAAGTCGCTTAGTTATCGAGAAAAAACCGACCTAGAACCAAACCAGACTTAGTGGAATTCTTTAATAAAGTAATCGTGTACACGAAATCACTTTTTACGACATTTTTTAGTGATCGAGAACTTTTTTATTTCGAAAAAACCCAAAAAAAATCGGTTTTTAATGAAACACGTTTTTTAACATCTCCACTGCTATATCTCTAATAATATTTATGATATCAATTTTTTTTTTAGATTTGAACAACGTTCCACGTGAAGCTGATTCTTGTTTTGTTTAATTTTTAAAATGGTAGAAAACTCAAAATTGTTATTTTCAGTAGCGTAATTTTAGGCAATCGAGAAAAAAGTTTATTATTGAAAATTTATACATACATGCTGCGTACAAATTGTAGCTAATGTTTAAAAAAAGTTTTTAAAATTAAAATTTTTCATGTTCCCTTTATAGTATTGAGTCAGTGATATTTTTTTAACGGGCGAAAGTCATATTTTTGCCCGCTCGGCTTAGCGAGCCGGCCGGCCGGCTGCAATAATCTTACGGTCTGGTGGGAGTGTAATAGTTTAAGTTTTATCACGCAGATCTTAGGGCTACTTAAGTTGTTTAGGAAAGAAAAATTTAAAATATTTAAAACAGTTGGGTAGATTTATAAACCCATTCAAAAAATATTAATCATTGTTATTAATTACCCACCTTATTAGTAGGTTTATTAGACTTTTTTTATTGGGTGCTGGTAAAGAAAACCACCCACGGAATTTGTTATTTTTTGATTATACATTCAAGAGTTCATCATTTTTAAAACACTTTGAGCAACAAAAAATTGCGGATGCTTTATGTCATTTAATTAAATTTGAGGAACATATAGTACATAAAATATAAACTAGGGCTTTGTTAAACTTTTTTTAAACAGGAATATATAATTTTTGATCACAAATCCGGCTTTGGCTTGATAATGCATGTTCGACCTCACCTCATTTCGAAATCCATCTTTCAGGCCATATAGAGGCCATTTTTGGCCCTTAGGGCCAATTCCAGACGTAAAGGGCCATCTCTGAGCTCGAAATCGAATTTAGCGTCAAAAAATACATGGAAATACATATGTCTGACCCACTAGTCCGAACATTTTTTTTGGGGCTTGTTATATATATATATATATAATATATATATATATATATATATATATATATATATATATATATATATATATATATATATATATATATATATATATATATATATATATATATATATATATATATATATATATATATATATATATATATATATATATATATATATATATATATGGATCAACACTGTAAACGTCTTGAAGCGATGCATGGATTTATTACATGGAAATCGTAAATAGTTAAAACAGAGACAACAACGTTAAAATAAAATTTCAATGAGCCATTCTTATAATTTCAATTGCGATTTTCTTGGTGAAAACCACTTTATTCGCATTTTTTTGTCTTAAATAATAATATTTAAAGTATACATTGCGACTTTAAAAATCGTCCAATTCCGCGGGTGATTTTCTTTACCAGATCAAAAAATGTAATATGTAAGTAGTTATTTAGGCGCTTCATTATTAGCATTCTTTGTAAATTTCATAAATTTCTGCCCCAAAGTCTTTAATAATGTTATTGCAGAAACGAGATTTACACACCTTACAACATTTTATGCCTTCTTTCACACAAGTACATGTTGGAAATTTAATTTTGGGTTGACATAAAGCCATTGCACTACGTAGTATGGCAGCAGCTCTTAATAAAGTTTGAATTTTGGACATTTCTTTAGGAAGAAAAAGATCTATCTGAACATCACTACCAATACTTACAAAAGAGGTAGATATTGTCAAATTATTTTCGAATAGGTTCGAAGCAGTATTGGGAACTATTTTCCTATTGTTGTGCGATTTTATGGTTTTTTTAGATATGTAGTGGCTGTAACATAATTTATGACATTTCGCATCAAATGCAAATAAATCTTCATATCCACTTAATTTAGATATCATATTAATGTCATTTTTATTCCTGACAGCTTTATTAATTTTTTGAAAGGTAGCTTTTTCACTACCTAAAAAGATTCAGTACGATGCACACAGGCGAAAATCGGGGAAAAGCCGGCCATAAATAGTAGTGGTGCTGATATGAATCACAAACATGTTTAATCGTAAGAAAATGTTAAAACTAAGATAACACGTTCATTTAAACATTTTTTAAAGCCCCCCCCCTCTCCCCTTGGGTTCATTTATTGCATTACATAAGCGCTGTGTAAGTACCTATTTCCTTAAAAAAATAAAACTCTATGAAAAATGTTACTATTATTATTAGACTGTTATTATTTTAACAGTTTAAGCAGTTAAGAGTTTAAAATTCATAATGAGAGTAGTTTATTTCGCTCGAATTGAAGTTGGATTGAGGCACTTAACAGAAAAGAGAGAGGTAAACCATTTTAACAGAATTGTAGGATTGAGATAGTTAATCCTACATTTTTCCAAATTGACTTGCCTTTGTCACTGTTGAGTGCCTCAATCCGACTTCAATCTGCGCTGAAATAAACGCTTTTTGACTGAAAATTTTTGAAATAAAATCCAAAATGACAAGACTTTTGATATACCTGAGGTTAATAAAATTGCTTATTATAAATTAAATAAAGTTGTGATTTGTTTTTGTTCTATTTAATTTTATAACTAACTTTTGTGTGTAAAAATAAGAGCAATTTAAAATACATGTTAAGAGTAATATATTTAAGTATGTAAAGTAAGTATATACAGACCTCACTTAACAATAACTCTGTAATAATAATGAAGCCTAACCTATCTTAATAATTAAAATCAATCAATATCTTCACTATCACTTTCATTAGCAGAAACTGTTGGTTCATCAAAAAATGCCAAAACTTTTGAAGGGTACTGTTTAAGCTTTTTAGCAGATGATTTTTTCATATTGGAGATTAAAGGATCAGAAGATATTAAAAGATTACAAAATATATCCTCCATGTTTTGTTTTCTTGAAAACTTCCGTGCATGAAATTCTCTGAATCTTTTAATATCCCTGTTTCTTGATTCCTGGGCTTCCTCGCCAAGTTTTAGCAGCATTCTCAAAAAACGGCGAGCAGTGTTGCTCCAAAATTGAGACCGTAGCTTGAAGAATTGAATGTTAATTCTAAAAAACTACATTATCAATAGCTGTTTGGATTATAACTTATATTTTGAAACTACATGAATGATTGTTAAAACTGTTTCTTTAATTCTTAGTTCAATGTAATTAAAACAATATATTTTAATAAGATTTCGCCATTTAAAATTGGTCGCCATATTGAATTTTAAACCCATATGGCAATTTTTTTATTTCTCTATTTAATTTTCTATAAAATAATGTTTTATTTTATAAAAATTGATTTATTCTTTAAGTTAGTAGGAGAAAATTATTTGTTGCGTTTGGGACCTACATTTTATACGAATTTGGACCCAGACCATAAATCTTTAAAAATATTTTCTCGTCAAGATCGCAAATTATCGCAGCAACTTAAGATGGGATCTTACAAAGGACTTATTAAACAATAATTTAAAGCTAATTTAAATGCGGAAATTACGGAAATCATACTTTTACTTTAGCAAAAAGTAAAAATTAAAATTTAAAAAAAAAATTTAATTGTTAACTTTTCAGAACACCAGTATAAAAAAACGTAAAGAAATATTTTAAATAAATGTTATTTTTAATATTCTACTTACCACCAGCAATAGGCTCCATAATTACTTTACAAAATTTTCACCCACACTTTGCCGAAAAACTGAATATAAATTACTAATTTTCACAGGCGCTTTTGAATCACAATGAAATAGTCTCCACGAACATCAGCTTTCAACTAAAATATTTCTGCAAGTGACAAGACTAAAAATAAAAGGGTGATTGTTTATTATACCCAGGTAACTAGATAATGAAATTATACTCAGAATAGGCCTTAATTGCGAAGTTGCTATTTCCGATTTATGGCCGGGTTTTCCCCGAATTTCGCTTGTGTGCGATGTAAAGAAAAAATACCCTATTTATAAGGATAAAATTTTTATTTTGTTTCATTACAAAATATAAACTAATATAATGGTACCAACTATACTATGTAGGTACATAATAATATTTAAATTACTGGTTTAAACTTTTCCTCTTTTTATTTTTACTTCTGTTGCAAAAAAGCACATTTTTCTAATATTAAAATTATGGCATTTAAGTTTAGTGCCACAATAATTTGAAAGATCGGCGCCACTGTCTGATTGCAAAATATGATAATAGTTTTGAGAATTTGTGTAAAATTTATAACAGTCTATATAATATTTTATTTTTATTTCGCCATTTAAAATACCATATTTTTTGACAAAATTTCTTTTGCTAGATTGTCCTGCCTTTTTTTCAGCACTTGGTAGTAATAATAATAATTCTTGTATTCTAGGTCTTTCTATCACAGATTTGTATTCATCATACACAATTTTATTACAAATAATGCGCTTCATTGTTTTACAATACATACAGCACACCATAGAATTAATACATACAGCACACTCTAAATTTCGACAACCACCACTACCAAAGATTGATACTACTACGAAACCACTACTAATGTATTATTACGCACGCTATCCGCATGCGAGGTCTATTGGGTCCCGATGATACCCTTTTACGTCTGTAGGAATTTTTTTTTTTTAACTTTTGTTATTATTTGGCTATATTTTCTTCGCTGCAAGTATGAAAATATTTTTAAAAATAAAAAAGTTTATCGATTGGTGAAAATTTCAATACAAAAAATATATATTTTTAGTTTATCTGATTTTTAGAGGAATGAAAGTGCGAATTGTGCCCAAACAGTTTATAAGATAAGGTTAAAAGCGCTACAGTGTGGTCTTTAATTTGACAAAAAAAAAAATTTTCGGTATCTTTGATAGTTTTAAAGTTATGACGGTGGAAACAAAAAAAAATCTTTTTTTTTTTATAATTTAAAAAAAAATCACTTTTTATTAATTTAAAAAGTTTAAGACCACAAAAAAATGTCGTAAAATCCGATTTCATGTACCCGGTGACATACTTAAAGAAACCTAACAGGTTTGATCTGGTTCTACGCCATAAAAAAAAACGACACGATAGACTTACGGAATCGCTCTGCTATATATAAAAAGTTATATAAACATTTTTGAAAAGATAATTAATAAAAGAATTATAAACAAAAATGTAATTTTAACAAAAAATTTCGGTCCAAAATAGATTTTTTTTTAATTAATGTGATTTTTGTTTTTTTTTTTATATAATAAATAATCTATTTTATTTATTTAAATCCCAAATCACTTAAAATTTGCAGAAAAAAATCCAAAAATAATAAAATTTTCATTTTAAAATTTTTTCCAGTTCGGTTTTTTGATTGTAACTCGAAAGACATAAAGTTTATATAACTTAAATTAAATGTCTTGTAAAAATACATAGTTTATGTCATATAAAGTTTTGTGTTTTTTTTATAATTTTTGAGATATTGACTTTTAAATTAAAAAAAAATCTTGACTGAAATTACGCCTTTTCTCCATTTTTTGCTGTTTGATCCCCATTTTGACTTGAGATTCGTGTTCAGCCAAAAAAAATACGCCAGAAAATCTTAGCTCCACACCCAGCACACATATTTTTTTGTGGACCTGTGTAATCATTTAAATTATATAAAATTATTTTAAAAAAATAACAACACAAGTCAATCCAAGAGAATTATATTATCTTTAAGATGCTTTTTTATTATTTTTTTAAAATCTTTTCCTACAACCTTGCCTATAACTCAGTATGCAGTCGAATAAAGCCTAGTTCATATACTTGTGAAATGCGATTTGCGAATTACGAATTCGCAAAAATTTTCCGCCGGTTTTTTTTCGTATTTTATATCGCTGCGAATTTTCTAGGATTTGGTGCTGGAATTGTTGGCAAAATAAAAGTATTGGCAAGAGTATATCTTTAGCAAATTGCGGTTCTAATTTATTTATCCTATTATCTTCTAAACTATTTTCTGTGTTATTTATATATTAAACTTTTTTAACAATATTAGGTCTGTTTTTTATTCAGAAATAGTGTCCGGTTATAAATGTAACCCTCCATTAACTTTTTTACTTGAATTTTGGGAAAAGCGAGTTCAGTATAAAATTTTAGTGGTTTAAAATAAATGTTTTAAAAACTTCCTTTCACCTATACAGGGTGTTTCTGAAAGTCTGGACTTGGTCCTACTATCATATTTTAAATGAGTCCCCTATTTTTTAATTGAGATACGCATTCTCCTTGAAATTCTAAACATATTTTGTGTAGCATACTCTATGTCTGATTTTATAGCCCAGTCTGTAGGTAATTTTCATGACTTTAATTTGTAACAGATTGAAAGGTGTTAGAAGTTGTAGAAGGTGACTACCTGAATATGACTATATAGTTTTAGACTCGAAAAAAGTGGGCAGGCCTGGGGGGTGGAGGGTTGAAAGTGCTTAAAACGTGTTTTTCACTTCTGCAAGCGCCATTGGTAATTTTAGAGGAATACGTTCAAAATGCTTTTTTTAGGTATCAAAAAAACCTATAATTTGAGCCCGGCTAAATTTAATTTAGTCCATTTGTTTATGAAAAAATGCAAAAAACCGTTAAAAATTGCCATTTTTTCAAATGTTGATAATTATTGCAAAAATATTTTTTTATCCATTTCTATCATTGCAAAACATAGGTTTTCTAATTCTTAATTGAATAAGAGGTTCTAAAGCATGATCGGATATTTTTTTTGCTAAGATAATTGAGTTTTACTGATTTTAGAGCCCTAATCGAGTAGGCTATATCTTTTTTGTTTATAAATATTTTAGGTATTACAAACTGTCTTTTGCTTTTTCAAGACTTATATTTTAATAATTTAGATAAACGAAATTAAAAATATATATTAAGTCCTTCGTTTTAAGCCTTGAAAAAAAGGTACTTTTTTGTTAATAAACAATTGGAGCCGGATCGCCCCCTGCATAAGTTAAGAATTTTAAACCAAGAAATATGGAAAGCTGGCTTCAAAACAAACATTTTTGAAACAAAAGGAGTTATTTTATTTATTTAAATTCCAAATTAATTAAAATTTGCAATAAACATTCAAAAATAAAAAAAATATTAATTTTCATGTTTTTCCAGAAGCATATACCTTAAAAAATCCCAAAAATTCGGTTATTTGATTATAACTCGAAAAATATTGCATTTACATAAAGATTTTATATCACTTAAATTAAAGGTCTTGTAAACATACTTTATGTCCTATAAAGTTTTGTGTATCGTTAATAGTTTTTAAGATATTGACGCTTTACATTAAAAACATTTTTGCATTGGTAAGTTTTGTGTATCGTTAATAGTTTTTAAGATATTGACGCTTTACATTAAAAAAATTGTTAATATCTTAAATTATGCCTTTTCTTGATTATTTGCTGTTTGACCCCCAATTTTGTATTCAGCGAAAAAAAAATCCTATACCCACACCCACCACTTTTTTTGTGGGCCTGTGTAATCAATTAAACTTAATTTTATTTATATTTAATTTTTTTATCTGAAACCCTATTAGACACATCAATTATTCAATCTGAAGGCACCTTAGAAATCGAAAAGCCACATTGGTGTTCATGAATCCTCCAATTAAAATGGTATTGGCGAGAGATCAATTAATATATCTGAAACTGAAATTTTAACTTCAGATTTATTAATTGTTATGTGGTCTAATAGATAAAAAATTTAAATATAGATAAAATTAAGTTTAATTGAATACACAGGCCCACAAAAAAAGTGGTGTGTGTTGGGTGTGGTTATAGGATTTTCTGGAGTATTTTTTCCCACTGAATACAAATCTGAAGTAAAAATTGGGGGTCGAACAGCAAATATTCAAGAAAAGGCATAACTTCAGATATTAACGGTTTTTTTAAATGTAAAGCGTCAATATCTTAAAAACTATTAACGATACACAAAACTTTATAGGACATAACCTATGTATTTTTACAAGACCTTTAATTTAAGTAATACAATTTTTTTATCTTAATGCAATATTTTTCGAGTTATAATCAAATAACCGAATTTTTAGGATATTTTTAAGGTATGCTTCTGGAAAAAATTAAAAATTAAAATTTTTTTATTTTCGTATGTTTATTGCAAAAAAATAACCGAATTTTTAGGATTTTTTTTAAGGTATGCTTCTGGAAAAAATTAAAAATTAATATTTTTTTATTTTCGAATGTTTATTGCAAATTTTACAATTTACTGGAATTTAAATAAATAAAATTACTCCATTTTTTCAAAAATATTTCTTTTGAAGCCAGCTTTCCATATTTCTTGGTTTAAAAATTCTTAACTTACGCAGGGAGGGCTCCGGCTTCAATTGTTTATTAACAGAAAAGTACCTTTTTTTCAAGGCTCAAAACGTAGAACTTAATATTATTTTTTTTTACTTCGTTGATCTAAATTAGTAAAATATAAGTCTTGAAAAAGCAAAAGACAGTTTGTAATACCTAAAATATTTATAAACGAAAAAGATATAGCCTACTAGATTAGGGCTCTAAAATCAGTACAACTCAATTATTTTAGCAAAAAATTATCCGATTATTTAATTTAAAATTAAAAAACCTATGTTTTGAAATGACAGAAATGGATAAAAAATATTTTTTGCAATAATTATTAACATTTCAAAAAATGGCTATTTTTAACGGTTTTTTGTTGCATTTTTTCATAAACAAATGGACCAAATTAATTTTAGCTGATCTCAAATTATATGTTTTTTTAATAGGTACCTAAAAAAATATTTTGAATGTATTCCTCTAAAATTAACAATGGCCCTTGCAGAAGCGAAAAACACGTTTTTAGCACTTTTAACCCTCCACCCCCCCTGCACACTTTTTTCGAGTCTAAAACTATATAGTCATATTCAGGTAATCACCCTCTACAACTTTTAACACCTTTTAACCTGTTACAAATTAACGTCATAAACAGTCCTTATTTTTCCCTACATACGAATAGGGCTTGTTACAACTAGTTATTCTTATCACTATCATTCTAAATCGCTATGTTTTTTATTTTATCAATTAGCCATGAAGTATGATATATCCGTCAATATTTTATCAGTTAGCCATGAAGTATGACATATCCGTCAAGTGACTTTTTTTCACTCTGACATTAGTCTTAATTTGTCCAATACAATACAGTCCAATAAATTGGCTTAGCAATAGCCTGGATTTCTCAGTCCTTGATACTTTTTTATGGGGACATCTAAAGAGCAAACTATTAGCCGAAAAAAAAATTGAATTTAGATATGATTATAGAAAGAATTACCGAAGAAGTGGCAATTTTAAATAAGGTAATTGCATAGATATATAAGATAGGAGATAAATGCAAGATCGAACGTTGTAGAAACCACGTCACGGTCTCATATGGCAAACTGATATAAAACCGTGACGTATCGGTGTTGTTCTAACAGCGTTCGATCTCTACAATTAAAAGCAATCAAACATTGAAATAGTGTCTACCTCTCTAGACCACTTGATAGTCAAACGTGCTTGATACACATGCACCCTTGCCAATTGTCCTTTCTTGGCAAATGTTTAGGATATTGCTTTATTAATATTTCCTTTTTAAATTCTTAAAGAGATCATATAGATCATAACATGTCGTTATGCAATAACTTAGTAGCAGTGACAGAAATATGTTTTTTAGTTGATTTTTATTTTGCTTTATTAATATTATTCTCAAAAATAATCATAACGGAATATTAACGGTCAAGATGGGCAACACTGTTTTTTGTAGTTTATTCATAATTTTCCTTAAGTTTATTACCCTTGCGCTACGGTCACGAAGGTCGTCGGTCAGCTAGTGGTAAATTTTTTATTTGTGTTGTGAAGCGGTGTTGCATTTCGTTTAAACTAGCTCAGAGACAGATTTGTGTTTTTAAAGTGCGGTTATAAGAATATTTTCTTAATATTTTATGAATTATTTTTAATAAACAGACTAAAAAATGGGTGTGAAGTGCCAGATTTTTGGAATGCTGGATTCTCGTAACAAAAATATTTCGTTTCACAGGTAAGTTTAAACAGTTCTTTTATAAAACTTCACTTCATTGACGTGCAATACCATAGCGAACAAATAACATTTTGTTGTTAATACCTTTTATTGTTATATTTTTGTGCAGATTAACAACGATTGTTTACTTATTTTAGCATAAAATTTGATTATATAACTAACGAAAAAATTGTTTAGTTATTTTATAATCTATTGAAAGTAACCATCAAGGTATAGTTTTTGTTATAAACTTTTTTATTAGATTAATATAGCATATGAACTATTTTAATTATAAAATTTGTTTTAGGGCTTTCTGTTGACCCGGAGAGAAAAAAATTATGGTTTTCCCTACTTGGATTTGAAAAGAATATGCAGTTACCACAAATTGCCAAAATCTTTCAGATTATTTTGATCCTTGTGATATTATCACAAATAGAAATGAATAGTTAGTTAAATATTCTTGGATTAGTTAAGAATGCTTTAATATTGTTACTAAATACAATAAATTATATGAAAAAAAAACAGTAAAATGTTTTCTCATCTTTTTTTTTCTCGTAATCAAACATTAAAAACATGGAAGTTAAAAAAAACCTATTTAATTTAGAAAAATGAAATTTATTTACAAGAAAGGGTCCTAAAAATAGATTTTTTATTTAAATCCAAATCACAAATTTTAATTTTCCTAAAAACTTCCAATTATATTTTGATATTCATACTGAACTAAACATTTTTGGTCTATTAATTTCCTCCTCTCACTTTTACAAAATGGTATTGCATGCGTTTTTGATCTAATTAGTGGACTTTAAGGGTGGCTGTCAGATGATCTGTTATTCCTTTTTATGACATAAAAGTAAATCTATAAAAATCGGTGTGGATAGCAATGATTAAAAAACAGATTAAGCCTTTTTATTAGATAATATATTTCGATTAACAATGACAATGTTTACAATGTCCTTTATAGAAATAAAGTCTTGAAAGTCAGTTGTATTAGGGGAACAATGTCATTGTCAAGTTCCTATAAGCTCAAAAAAGAATGTTCATGGTTTTATTTCTGCAGCCCTTCATGCATTAGCTGAGTCATTGCTTTTTGATAATAAACTAAAAAAATATATGTTAGTTATTTTCTAGAGATAAATAGTTTTTGGAAACGAACTACGCCACTGGTGGCCCGCCACGTTTTGCGCTGCAGGGATTTTTTTTAACGGATGTCCTTTTCTTACACATTATGAATGTTTGATACACAACCAAAGGCCAATTTATGAATGAACGGTTATATCTCCCTTTGCTTATATATCTTTGGGTAGTTGTCTTGAAAGTTGCCTCCTTTCCGATTTTGACCAAATTTGGTAAAAAGCGTTTTTTGGGGCGCTGATTACGAATCTAAAAAAATATTTTTTCGGCAACGTTTCGTTTTCGAGATATTCATCATCAAAGTTGAATATCAAACTAACCTTATTTACACTATTCCTAGGCACACAATATTTCACAAACATCTTTTAAAAACTTGTTTCTATATTTATTTTATACATTTTTTCCATTTAATTGCAAACATCCACTTTCACACGCCCCCACGTGGTCGCAACCATGTATACACTAGTTATTTTATAAGCAAATATGGCTGCTGTCTTTGAACTTAAAAGTTCGCAATTTAGTGGCAAAAAGGTGTAAAATAAATAGAAATACAAGGTTTTAAAAGGTGTTTATAAAATTTTGTGTGCCAGAGGCAAGGCTGCCTCTAGCAGGTGTATGTTCCCAGGCTAAAAGTTATGGCCGAATGTCTGACTTTGTTGGAGCT
Source organism: Listronotus oregonensis (assembly GCA_019359885.1). NCBI lineage: Eukaryota > Metazoa > Arthropoda > Insecta > Coleoptera > Curculionidae > Listronotus > Listronotus oregonensis. Next base: position 38,944 of record JAHBCN010001067.1, read on the forward strand.
GGCACCTCATTTGGAGCTAGCGTCACAAGTCACCGGCATAATACTTCGAGCATATACCTTCTAAAGGCAGCCTTGAATTTCGGCTGTGCTAACGGTGCTAATAAGCGTGCATAAGAGAAAGAAAAATCACAGTATAACGTTTTTCTCTCGCTTCAACATGCTATTGGCCGACCAATCAGCACGCAAACTCCCAGCACTTTGACGCGAGGAAGAAAAGCTTTAGTGTGATTCTCTCTCGCACGCTGGTTCATAAGCGCTGTCTGTCTCTAGAAGGTATATTTTGAAGACATGGGCGTTTTTCAACTACAGAGAAAAATGCGCATTAATGCCGCATTAGCAAGTCTTAATTGAAACAGCCCAGACCAGTTACGCGAGGCAGTGCGGTACAAGGGTGATAAACTTAACAATGAGTGCTCGATCCCATTTAAGCCCATATACATCAATTTAAATGTCAATTCGGTATTTGTGACGTAATCCGTTTGCCTGTTTGTTTTGTTTACAAGTAGTATAAAGTCTTAATTTTTTAAAATATTATACATTATAGTTCTAATAGTAAGTGGCATATCCAAAATAGTTTTTAAAAGTTAAAAATTTAACAATTATTAATAAAATAAATCTACCTTCTGGGCAAAATGGGCAAACGGGTGACGTCCAAATATAACCTATATCTGCGGACAAATAGTAAAAATCGAGCACTACTTGTTAAGTTTACTACCCTTGAGTGCGGTATATATAGCTGAAACACTCAATGTTGAGCATTGAGAAAAACACTGTCTTATCGCACAACCCTGTAAAAATTGCAAGCTTGCATTGGCAACACTGTAAATTCTACTATTCAAAAAAAAAAAAAAGTTTTTCTGCAGTTCCTATTTGACCTCCGATCAGTGAAGTGCTCGCGATAAAAAAACTACATAGTTTTTTCCGGGAAGGCGGCTGAAGGAGCTGTATCAACGGCTTTTACCATCGGGGATCAAGAAGAAACTCAAGCCAAACGATGGAGTCCTTCTTCTGGGGCTAAGCGCTGTGAGCGATGATTCCTATATCTGTTTCTTTCTGGGAGCCCCACGCACGAGGAATTTTCCTAATGGCGGAAGATGGTTGCGCGCTCAGCAGGAAGGAGCAGTACTGACAGAAAACGGTTATGCGCGATATCAGTAGCAGTCTTCCTGGTCGGACGTCCATTTTTTGTGCCATGCATCCATAATTTCTTTTTTTGTTAAAAATTTAAGTTTTTGAAAAGTTCGGAATTTTTGGGGGCTACAGAGCCCGACTATCCAGAAGTTCCACCTACAAAGCCTGGGAAAGCCACGTTGACAACAACGTGTGTCTGGAAAGGGGAGAGCTGGTTGAACGTCCACCGACGGAGACCAAAAAAAGTGAAAGCAAAGCAAGCAAAAGTTTTTCTGTTTGATGGCTGGTATTTAAAACTGATGAGATTGTTTTATAATAGTATTGATAGCACAGATTACTAAAGGTTTTAATTGATAGTATTATAGTATTAGTGTAGTAGGATAGCCATACACCGAAAAAATGGAGGTGCTGCGAAAGTAAGTTAATTACATTTAAAAAACGGTTGTCGAAATTTTAGCATCTGGTAATTCTTTACATACAATATCATTGGTAGTTTTACTTTTTTACTTATTGGGCCTCGGCTGATTTTACTAAAATTTTGTATACGGAGATTCTTTGGGGTGCTGATCACGAATCTCAAGTCAGATTTTGTCGAAAATTCCTAGTTTTAAGTCATAACGCACCACTCGGACCTAACCTCAAAACTGCACAAACAACCTCAAAACTGCACAAACTTTTTTAAAATACTTCCTTACAATTAGTTACACCAAAAGTGGAAGATTTTATCGTGTCTATGTCATTTTCTAGGATACATTTATTTTTACGTGTTCTTAGTCGTTATTTAAAAACACCACCAAAACAAAAATATTTTTACTTTTAAAAAATCAAAAAAAAAATAAATAAATAAAAAATCTAAGGATTTTTAGGCAGTTGTACAACTTGGGAAACAATGAAATGCGTCTTTTTTGAAATTTTAAATTGTGTAAAAATGAAGTTTACATTAATGGTATTTGTTTTGTTTGTGTTCAGAAAAGAGGATGTTGTCAATTACTTATTTTTTATATAACTCATCACCTCATCAACGATTTATTCTTGTTTCGTACACCTCAAAAATTTCCCCCAAATATTCTTATTTCATACACAAAATTAATTATTTAAATTTTCAACATCCTGTTTTGTACACCAAAAACTGAAGTAGGTTCCTGTCTCTGATGGTTCATAAAATATGCGAAAATAATTTAAAACAACTTTTATAACTAAATATTAAGATATTTATTGCTCACATAAATATGTATAAGAAGCAGAAATATAAAATATTTATTTGGATAATAGTGATATTAAAACAATCTAATAATAACATTTTTTTTTTAACTATCTAGCTAAATGAAAAATAATAATATAGTAAATTAGATCCGGACTTAAAATGGCAGATATTTAATAAGACAATGCAGATATATATTTGGTCTGTATACATCTCAGCTAACGTCGGATCTTAGTCACGTCACGGTACTTCAATATGCAGATGACACCCAGATTTATCTGTCATTTAAACCTGAGGATATCGTTGAGGCGAATCTTAAAGTAAATAGTGATCTTCAATCCTTGTTTAAAGCCTATGTAAATCAGTGTTTGGAGCTGAACCCCAAGAAATGTCAAGCTCTACTATTTGGGCCTAAGGTTAGCAGGAAACGTCAAAAACATCTTTTAAATTTAATTGTAAATAATGAAACTTTACAATGTGTTAGTGTGGCAAAAAATCTGGGCATGGTAATTGATGTTGATCTAAGATTTTCTGAGCATATAGATAACTGTATAAAAAAAGCATATATTAATCTAAAACTTATTTATAAACAAAGACATCTTTTAAATGAAAAAATCAGGAAAATCTTATGTGCACATTGGTGCTATCGCACTTTACCTTTTGTGATTCCGTCTATGGTCCTTGTCTGGTGGAAAGTGACAAAAGGCGCATTCAGCAAATACAAAACTGTTGTGTTCGTTTAATAGGTGGTATTAGAAAGTTTGACAGTGGCGTAAGTGCAAAACTGAGGGAGATTGGATGGATGAATATGGATGAACGTAGGTTGCTTAATAGCTTAGTTTTGTATCATAAAGTTATTTATAAACAACTTCCTACTTATTTATATCAAATAAATTAAATTCAGGTATGATTCACATAACTTAGATCTAAGGCATAAATACATTTAATAACTCCTCCATTACACCGAACAACACTATTCGAGCGTTCATTTACCTATCAAATAGCTGTAAAATTTAATAATATACCAGCTAGAATTAAAACTTTTTACACAATTAATTTCAAATACAAAATGAAAAGTATATTAGCTTCACATGCTTATCAAAGATGCTGATTATGCACTCCACTAACGTCAACTAAAATTGTAATACTTATCAAAATTCTTATATTACATACATAGTACATAGGTATAATTTGTATATGTATATACATACATATTAATAAATTGTTGTTTTTTTTTTCTTTTATTAGGTTAAGATAGGAGATTATCCTCAACTTCGCCTTTTGTAAAATTTCTTTTTCTTTATTATTATTATTATTTAGAAAGATCCGACATGACGTATCCCATGGCTCCGACCCCATAGGGCGTCATGCGGAAGGCCATCCGTATCGAAGACCACTCCTCGCGTCCGCTCGGTCAGTGATCCTCGGCCAAATTCATTTGCCTCAGTAAACGAAGGGACCCAAGGACAACAGATTTCTGCATTTTCATCACCAATTGTTCGGGTGAATGTTGACATGCGGGAATACACTTCAACTCCCCCAAAACATTTTCCTTTATGCCCCCCAAAACGCCGACAATCAGGACAACCAATCGCACGTTATACTCCGGATAGAGCCTCCGAAGTTCGCCAAATAGATCCTGATATTTGGCTCGTTTCTCCCGTTCTTTTATATCGATGTTAGTTTCCGCTGGGGCGGATTACACACACAGAGTTATTTCTTTTATCAAGGAGAACGATATCAGGTTTATTAACGCGAATTTGATGCGTAGTTGGGAATGCATAATTCCAATATATGCGACAGTTGTCATTTTCCACTACTGCCTCGATATCGCCGGGAGCAAATGGCAAAATTGCCGTTTCGTCGATGCCGTAATAATGTCTGAGGTGATAATAAAGTACCCGAAGCGCATCGTTATGTCGGTGGATGTAACCACTTACAGCATGCACTGGACAAGCTGACAATAGGTGCATTAGTGTTTCGGGCTGCTGTCGACAAGCTCAACAAGCAGTATCAGAAATGCTAGAAAACTGACTTCGATATACCAATGTGTTTATCACCCCATCCTGGCATGCTAGTAGGAAATCCTCGGTCTCAGCAGATTTTAAAAACCCAAACGTGAGGTTTCGAGATAGATTGAGTCTTTCTATGTTTCGGTGAAATACTCCGTGTTGCGGCTTATTAATGTGATCTTCTAAGAGCATCTGCTGTTCTGCTCTTTTAACTGCAGTTTTTACGGCTTTAGACTCAAGTCTTACAAGTAACTGGTCGTCGTTTGGATCTAATGCAAATCTGAGACCGAATTTATCCGCTGCTCGCTCCGCTGCCTTGAATAGAAACGCTCCAACATTAGCCATTTCGTGTGCTCTTACAAGTTGCATCAGTGGATCAGTACTATTGGCAACTTGACAAGCAAGACTCAAAACCAGCCGATCGTGCATACACTCCAAGCTTAAAAGGCCACGACCTCCCTGGTGGCGCGGGAGATAAATACGGGATGTTGATGAGCGCGGGTGGATGCTACGGTGAAGATGCATTATTTTTCGTGTGCTGATGTCCAGCTTGCGCAGTTCCTCTCGCGTCCACTTAACCACTCCAAAAGAGTAAAGCAATACAGGCACTGCTAGCATGTTGGTAGCAAGGACCTTATTTATTCCAGATATTTCGGATTTCCAAATTCTCCGTAAACGTCGCCTGTAATTGCTTCTAAGCTCGGTCTTCACAGCTCTAACATCTTGAGTCCGGTTTTGGTCGATTCCTAAATATCGATAATTCTCGTTGTTTTGTAAAGGGCGAAGTAGCGCGCTATCGGCAAGCTGGTCAGCTTCTAAATCGTTTCCGAACCGGCCCTTATTTAGCTTAAGTTTTGCACCCTTGTCGAGGCCGAACTCCATTCCAACATCTCTGGTGTATTCGTGAACCACTTTAAGAGACTGTTGTAGGTCTCGCTCGCTAGTTGCGTACACTTTTAGGTCATCCATATAAAACAGATGGGTTACCTTATGCTCACGTCTTCCAGGTGGTCCACAGCAATATCCGCGTGTCTTTCGAAGAGACACGGATACGGGAAGCAGCGAAATACAGAATAGCAAAGGACTGAGTGAGTCACCCTGAAATACGCCCCTTTTAAACGTTATAGGTTCGGTAATAATTTTTTGTGCTCCAGATGTTATAGAGAACTTTGATTTCCAAAGTGACATCAGTCACTCAATGCATCGAATTAGGTTAAGAGGAACCTTAAGATCTTTAAGCAGATGCAACAGTAATTCGTGAGATGTTGTGTCAAACGCTTTTTTGTAGTCAATCCATGCCATATTTAGGTTGCGTTTGTATTGGATTGAGTCTTGTGTAATGCATCTATCGATTAGGATATTTTCTTTGCAACCATTGATTCCTCTTTTCCCTCCTCGCTGCTCCCCTACATCAGAGAGTATGGGATCAACTGCACTCAATGTTCTAGAATATAAAATTCTGGTGAAAGCCTTGTAGCAAGTATTGAGGCAAGTGATCGGTCTATAGTTTTTGGGTAGTTTTAAATCACCCTTTTTTGGTATCAATATGGTTCGGCCTTCAACAAACCACTCAGGAATTGGCGTGTCCCCGTTGAGCCAAGAATCAAAGATTCTGGCTAAATGTGGATGTGTACTGGGAAATTTCTTCCACCAGTAGTTGTTGATACCATCCAGACCAGGTGCAGTATAGTTTCTTACACCATCTAGGGCACTTTTCACCTCCTCCGGCGTGATTGGCGCACTCTCATGCTGGTCAAGCTGCTTATCCACACAATAGGCTCTAAAGTTAGTCAATGCTGGAGTGTCTCGTTGTAATGGCTTTGAGACTTCGTAAAAATCCTTCCAGAACTGTTCCACGACATTTGCTGATGGCGGATTTTCAATTGTTGGTGTTGAGTCTGCGAGAAAGCTAGAAGGCCTAGTTACGAATTTATTTGTGTCTCTTATCCCTCTAGCCTTTTTCTTTAAGCTGTTGTTTATAACACCCAAGGATCGTATGCGGTCTAGGCAACGCTGTTTGATGATGAGAAGCACACGTCTGCTAAGTGTATGGTGTTTTTGGCGTAGCTTTATAGCTATTTTCCTGATTTTTCCAGTGAAAGGTCTGTTGGATGATATATATTCTAATACACTTTGTATACGTGATGCCTCTTGCCGCGTCAAATCTATTTTCTTTCTTCTTTGCTGTATTCGTCGTTCGATCTTTTGAAGAGTTTGGTGAAAGCTGTCTGAGCGGTCGGTTATTATTATTATTATTATTATTATTATTATATGATAAATACACTAGTATAAAATAACATATAAATTTCCTAATTAAAATTGTCATTAAAATACTTACTGATGCAGTAATAAGATTTCCCTAAAAGCATTTTTTTTTACCTCCTTTCTAAATCTAATCTAATCTAATGAATTTTTGGTTTGTGCATTTGTTGGAATTGGCAAATTTATTTGATTAACCTGCCGAGTACAATAGCTCCGTAAATTGTTCAAATTATTTTATTTTTTATGAACAATACTAACCGCAACTAACCACAACGTTTCTAGCAAAAATAGGCAAGGCATAGTAAGTTTATGTTTTACAAATAGGATTTACATGAATCACGAAATCCTACTTTAAACATATATCGTACCGCTCTCTTCTATAGCACAAACAACAAATTAAAAAGATACTGTGGAAAAACGCCCCAAAAACAGATTCTGTATTGTAGATGAGACAATCAGCGCAAAATATGCACTTCTTGTCGCGATCTCATCCAATTCCCCTGAAATCACTCTCATTCCATAGCAATTGGAGGATATATTTTTACTCAAGCATAAAATGTGGTAATCAAATTTTAATTTACTATCAAAATACCTAAAAATGTATTTACCTTTTCAGTTTTAAGGGTTTGATCTCCCAAAAAACTGTCATTTAGACAACATTTAAGACTTAAAACATCAGCTTTTTTTTTAATATTAAAGGACAGACGGTTAGCATCCGTCCACTTATTTACCATTATTAAATCCTCATGCATCATCTTTTCCAGCATCATTGAATACGTATTTGTCCATCAAATCATCAGCAAAAAGTGAAATCTGACACGTTAATATGAGGTAGATCATTAATATATAAAAGAAATAGCAGGGGACCCAATACAGAACCTTGGGGTACACCACATGCTACAATTTGCTAATCAGAGAAACTGTTACAGACTGCGTGCGATAAGGCAAACATAACTCAAACCAGTCCAAGGCCTTACCCCTTATTCCATACTTATTAAGTTTCAAAAGCAAAATTCTATGATCCACACAATCAAATGCTTTGGATAGATCACAGAACACTGCCGCTGCTCCCTCATTCCCATTAAGTCTCCTGAAACCCAAATTGCTCAATACAGAGCAATCTGTGTTTAACCAAAAAAGCCATCAAGCGTTTCTTTACCAATTTCTCCACTAGTTTAGACAATGTAGGAAGTCTAGAGATGGGTCTCAAATTTGTCGGCACGTTACAATCTCCACCTTTATGAAGAGGAACAACCACGACTTGCTTAAGACACACAGGGAACACGCCAGACTGAAAAGAATGGTTTATACTCGTAACATCAGCAAGGCTTTCAAGAGTTGAGAGTGTTAAATGAAGAAAAACATTAAGTGAAATTTCATCCCAGCCTGCAGCCTGCCGAATTTTTATTTTTAAAAGTTCTGAATATTCCAGTAATTTCCTGCACATTGGTGTGAGTCATTAGAAACTATTTTGTACTATAAGAGCAATTGAGTGCTTGCCGCTTGCCTGCACAGCAACAAAATCACAGCCGTTGATAACGTGGTGAAAAATAAAGTTCAAGGTAGCATGTTTTCAGAAAAAAAATGCAAAAAAAAATCTAATATTTTGATATTGCTAATTTATAGCAACAAAAGCGTGTGACACAGTCGACATGTAATTACCGATTTATCAAAAATTCCTGCTATCTTTATATCAATATAGCAGTAATTTCGATTTTTCGAAATCGCCTTGAGCAACAAAATCCCTATTTAAGCAACAAATTAGCTACAAATTCCAGTGATTTTTTTTTATAGAATTTTGCTAATTTACCCCTGCTAGCTGGTTGAGCTCGCTAGGAATTTTTGCAGCAAAAATGGCCGCGGCGTTTAAAAGTCAAACTTTGCAATTTAATGTAAACAAGGTGTAAAACAAACAGAAACGACCTTTTAAAAGGTAAGTATAAAATATTGTGTGCCAATTTGGTGTAAAAATGATAAATTGTGTGCAAAAAGAAGGGAAAAGATAGTGAAAATAAAGTTACTTTGATTTCCAAATTTGATGCTGGATATTATGAAAACTAATCGTTCAGATTCGTGATCGGCACCCCCAAAAACCACCGTGCACCAAAAATGGTTAAAATCGACGTCGCCGTAACTTGCGAGACAATTATCAAGATATGTAATAATTTGAATTGGTATTAACATTTTTTTTTATTATAGCCCATTCTCATTAGTTAGTTATTCTTCCTTGTTTTTATACTGTTTTTTGATAGTACTACATATGCCTAATCAAATTCTTAATTCATTAGCAAAGAAGAAAAAGTAATGTGTCCATACAATCCGGCACATTACATCCTAAAATATCGGATAGAGGGGCACCTTACGAAATGCAGAAAGAATTACAAAGAATCAGCTAATGCAAGATTGGTTACTTGTGATTTCAATGCTTGCCATCGTATTCCGGAGCCCGAAAAACAGGTATATTTTAGTAATCGTAGTAGTAATTCAATTATTTAACTTCAGAAAACTAGTCGTTAAGGTGTTGTTAAAATGTAAAATAGAATTAATCAGATCCTTTGATTTCTCAATAATAGTAGTACAGGAAATGAGGTATTTTGGGTAGGAATTTTTTGTCCTGCATGGATTTATCTGAAATTTTCACAGAAGGTAGGGAGTAGCCCAAGGATCAAAGTTTATATCATGCCGAGGTGTGCTTTTATCCTGGGGTTGGTTGCCACCCCATCTTGGGGGTGGAAATTTTTTATTACATTTTAACTACAGAAATCAATAAAAAAAAGTAATTCTAAGTAAAAAATGTTTTATACATTTTTTCCTAAAAACTAATATTTTTCGAGTTATTCGCGATTAAAAGTAAAAGTTTTTCGACAAAAAAATCGACGTTTTTAATGGGTTTTTTTTTACAAATAACTCTAAAAATATGCATCTTATCAAAAAAATTGTAAAGAGCAAAATTGTAGCCTATAAAAAAACTAGAAAAAAATGTTTTTTTTTAAATTTCTCTACAATCAATACAGACCGAGCTACGGCTTGTTATTGATTAGTTTTTGTTTGTCAAATGCTAAATTTGAAAGATTCAAAGTCAAATAGCGGGAAAAGTTTGCATTTTTCAAGGAAAACATATTAGGTATTTTTTAAAGTATATAATAATTCCTTTCTTTAAAAAAAAAAGAGTTTTTAGCATGAAAATTAAGGGAGTTACGATAAAAATAAGGTTGTTCCCTTCTTTTTTGTACAAAAAGATCATTAAAAACAACCCCCTAATTCCTCTCTTAATTAAAATAGATCTGTACCCTTCTGCGATTCTTTTTATATATGTATTATTAATACAGCCTAGAAGTTAAACCAAATTAAAATGCTTCATTAAAAAAAAATGGAGCTTAAAGTGAAAAACGATTTTCCGAAATTCTGTAAAAATAGCCATTTTCTTCAAAATAACTCCAACAATACTGAAGATACGAAAAAATGCTGGAGGACCAAATTATAGCTTTTTTGATAACAAAGACTTTTCATTACATAGATTTTTCTGTACAATAAATATAGCCTTGTAGCTCTCAAAAAAACCTACAAAATTATTTTTGAAAAAACTTTTTATCATTAAAACTAAAGGAGCTATGTTTAAAAAACCAATCAACTTTTTTTTCGAAAAATTCGAATAGCGCACTTCGAAGCATAATATTCTATAAAACCGGTATACTTTATACTTTTACCGGTATAATTTTTGTATGTAATTTAACTTTATTTTCCTATTTATATCTATTATATTGGTTTATCAGAATTGCAATGTTGTAAGGGCTGGTTTTTAAGAATTAAATTGGTAATATTTTTAATTATTAAATCTCTTAAGCTATTTATTTTTTGGGTATAAATCGTTTTTTTTTTAATTAATTAAGCTATAATAAGGGTTGATTTATAAGGGTCAAAAAGTTGCGAAAAGAAATTATTACATATTTTAAGCAACAGCATTTTAAAATTAAATCACTATGGTAAATTAATCATTTTTTAGGGTAAATATTTTTTTTTATTTTAAGCTCCAACAAGGGTTGATTTTTAAGGGTTAAAATATTTTAAAATTGTATTCCAAAGCATAAAACCATTAATCAACTAATCCAAACCAACTTTTACCCATCTTAAGGTTTAAAATGTTATTCTATAAGTTTTGACAATCAGGGGTAGTTTTCACCCTTAAAAAACAAACAGGGCACATCACCATGAAATAGAATTTGAAGTAGAGGGTTAGACGCGCCCAATTCCAAATTTTTATGCAAATCGATGCAGGACAAGAGAATTGCGAGGTTTTGCCATTTCTTAGCTTCATTTCCGGGACTATAATTATGTATCATCAAATCATTTTATTTGTCAAAAAAAAAAATTTTTTGGAAATTTCATAAGGAGTGGTTATTTAAAGGTTGAGTTATGGTAGTTAAATATTTATTTTACCGTTAACTGTTAAAATATTTTTTTCCTACCATAAAAGCGTTATTAAATAATATTAAAATGAAAAAAAAACACATTTTTTTGTAATTTCGTTATAAAGGGTGATTTTTAAGGGTTGAAACGTTACAAATATAATGTTAGATATTACTCACTACATTAAAATAGATTTATTCTACATATTTAGCAATGATTTTAATTTACATAAGTCTATTTCTATGGTCAAATGGCCAAATAAAAAAAATTGAGACTTAAAAAAAAACATGTATAACTTTTTTCTAGATTTCGGTCTTTTAGCATTTATTAAGGTGAAGATCTCAAAGACTTTCTTATCTATAATTTTTTTTACCAAAAAAACCTTTCTCGGTAAAATATTGGTCACGCTTTTACAGAACATGGGTAAATTTTTTCAGAATTTTTGCATGTCTTAAAATGTTTTCATTCAACCATTTTTTAGAGGTCCGAAAATGTATCTAAGAATTCTGAAAAAGATTATCCGTATTCCTTGAATGATTCTAAACAATTTTTATTGAATCAAATTTTTTCTGCTCGTATGAGTCCGTCTCACTGCGTCGTTACTCCTAAACCCACAAATTTTTGCTCTGACTGTACTATTTCCAGCCAATCCCGTACGACAAATAACTCGTTTGTAAAATCTGGTAACTATGTTTTTCAAAAACAATCAGTGAATTCTGACTCATGCGCGCTGTACACTTTATTTGCGGGTTAAATACATGCGTTGTTGCAAGATTGTTTTTAATTTATTTCTGCCACGAGTTCAATGAGATTAATTTGTCATTATTTATTAATTCATTTTTCAAAAGCTGTATTTTAACAATCAATGAGGCTAATTTTTAAAAAATCCTAAGTTGCTGTTTAATATTAATTTAGTTTTTCATAAACATCGTAAAAAAAGTTGGCGAGTTAAAATTATATATGTATATGTAAGTAAAATTCCTCTCCGGAACTGTATTGTTCATACTTACTTATTTAACGTTCTTTATTGAATTACTATAATATACAATAATATAATAATTCAAAAGGCTATCGACCGTGGTCCTTCCGCCTTTGTAATTAAAACATATAGACTTTACTTTCATATATACAATTAAAATTTCGATAAAATTGATAAAATATAATACACACATTTGATATAAACAAACAATCAAATTTTGGTCTGTAGTTTTTCCCATAGGTTGGATTGAGGATGTCTTGCACCTGGGAGAGCATCTGGATTGCGTTCTAGGCAGTATGGAGTGAGTAGGTTGATGTTATTTTCATTTGCAGCAAAACTGTTAGCTAATCTTTGTATTCTTTCCTTAATTGTTTCTATGTATATTGCACAGCTCATAAAGAAGAGTATTAGATGGATTGTGAAGTCTGTTGTTAGGGTGACGAATCTTGGTAATTTTTCTCAGGGCTGTTGTCTCGGCAACCTTTAAATTTCTCAGTGCTGGTGATTTGCAATTTAAGTAAAGGGGATGTCCATATTCAATAATTGGTCTGCAAATTAATTGGTAGATTTTTGTAGCTGTATCTCTACTTATGCCTTGTGATTTGTAGGTAACCAACGAAAAATGTTTAGCTCTACTTATTGTGGATTTTTTAACTGCAGCTGAGTGGGCATTCAAGTTTAGTTTATTGTCTATAAACATCCCCAGGTATTTTGCCGTAGATGAGGGCTGCAAGCTCCATTTGTTAAATCACTGAACAGTGTTATTTAAAAGCTGTTGTAAATTTTCTGTACTTTGTTTTACAGTTTTGCCATGAGAGACTAGAGCTGTATCGTCTGCAAATTGTAGTACATAACTCACTGGAGAAAAATGCTCTTGGACCTGAACTTGGTGATTGTAGATATCAGAACAGTATATGTTATATAAAAATGGTGACAGTGGAGATCCTTGCGGGAGGCCTTGCTCAGGTGTGAATTCTTCCGATATACTGTCATTCACTTTTACTATTAAGGTACGGTTGCTGAGTAATTTATTAATGAGATGGATTAGTTGTTTTGAACCGTTGGCAAGGTATAGTTTGTATAACAGGCTGTGGTACCAAACACTGTCGAAGGCTTTATTTATGTCCATAAAGAGAACTGAATATTTTTGTTTATTGAGTTTACTTGCCTCTATATTATTTTTTAAAATGAAAAAGGGGTGAATGGTGGAGTTTTTACTTTTAAAACCGAACTGATATCCTGGAATTGTATGACCTGTTTGAGATTCCACTTTTCTCTTTACTATGCTCTCGAAGTTTTTTCCAAGTACTGGGATTTGGGTGATAGGGCGGTAATTAGCAGGTCTAGAGTGGTTCATATTTGGCTTAGGAATAGTTATTATCGACCTTTTTTTCCATTCTGGCGGCACGTAGCAATGTTTAAGTCAAAAGTGGTATATTCTTAAAATGTAGTGATGAATATTTGCGTGTAATTTCTTCAAATGAAATTTTGTGATGCAGTCGTGACCTGGAGCATTGTTTTTTCCTCTCTTTACCAGGTCGAAATAGTCTTCTTCCTCTATGATAATATCTACTGTTGGAGGATCTGTAGAGAAGTATTCTTGAAACCAATTTTCCACGACGGCAAATTGGTTTTGGTCGAAATTAGGGTCTTCCGAAAGCTGATATGCCTTTTTGTAATGGGCTGCAAATAGATTACATTTCTCTTCTGGTGTTTCGTACGTTTTTTGGTCTTCTTCCAATTTAGGTATGATGTTACTTCTATTTTTGTACTTGGAGAGCTTTTTAATTTCGGTCCAATAGTTTTTTCCCCTCTTGTTGTTAATATTTTCACATGCTGTTATCCATTTGTGTGTCTTATATTGATTCATCAAAAACCTTATGTTTTTATTGAATTTGTTGATTCCAGCTTTTATCATGGGGTTGCGATTTACTAAGTATTCCCTGTACATCTGTCTCTTTGTCTTAATAAGCTTAATAATAAATGGAGGCAGTTCGTGTGTGTAAAATTTAAATGTTTTTTTTTTGGTGTATTTTCCAATATGGCGGTGGAAATAGTTTGATTGAAATTGGAAATTGTGAGTTTTGTAATGTTCTGGTTTTATCCAATATTAATAAAATAGTTCATTCTGTTATTTACCTTTTCCATGTTAGTTTTATTGAGATTAAGCTTAAATGTTGTTCTTTCTGAAATTGAATTATAGAAATATATAGCAATTTTAAATCCAAGAGGGTATGGTCCAAACCCAAGTCTGGAGTAAGTTCGACACTTATCGAATTTTTTCAAGGTTTTCCATGTAAAGTAGAAGGTCTGGCGTGGTATTGTTCATAAATTTTATTCTGCACTAATCGATGCAGAATTATTTAAATAATAATCGGTATAAATTTCAAAAAATCCCAAGAAAGTACCTTTCATGATACAACTACCTTAATATAGACAGATTAGTTAAAAACTTGCCAAGTCAAGAAGGAACTTGGTCAAAAATATATTATATCGATCATTGACTTGGTCTAATTTAAGATGAGAGTACTTTAATATGTCGAGATTTTTGGATAGAAACTGAGCCGTTATTATAAATAAGTGTATTTGGTGGGATGTAATAATTTTATCTTAAATTGCGATATTCATTGTTTTCCCACCGACTCTTGAAATGTTTTCGGAATACTAAAAAGAAAAAATAAAATAAAATTGGCTCTATTTCTGTGTTATAATAATAATAATAATATTTGTTGTTAGTACCATCATGAAACTTGTCCAAACCGCAAGGAAGTAGAGCTGCAGGTTTATGCGGAAGAAGGAGTTTTGGGTCCAGTAGCCCCACGGGCCCCTGTGCCCGCTATCATCGACACTGATTGGGATACTGTAAGTTTTTTTAGCCTAATAGTAAAATTTTTTAGCATTAGCATGATTCGAGAGTATCCTAAATTATGGCTATGTTTTCCCCCTTTATGTATAGGATGTCCCAAATTCGAGTCTCATCATTGGGATACGAAACCGGTAAATGGAGGCAAAGTTACGCAATTTTATGCTGATCAAAACGCCACCTTTAAAGTTTAAAAATTTCGAATACGTCAGAAGACTTTTTTTTATATATTTTATGACTTTCTTTGACTAGATATAAGAAAGTAAATTTCACATCCTTAATGCTATTTTTTCTGTTCTATAAGACAGTGTTATTAGATTTACACACCGACGTTTCGTCTTTAAGCTGCCATCATCAATTTTTTAAAATATGGTCCTGGATTTTTTATTACGGATTTTAAGAGCTTTTAGCGCCGCTGCACACTTGCGGCTTTTTACCGTCCGGCTCCGCTGCGGCACCGCTGCGGCGCCCCGAATTTGCCTGCACACATACTTGCATTCTTGCTGCGGTTCCATGGAAAACAACGGTTCGAAAAAAACCGCGACGGGCCCGCAAGGCGCCGTACGGTGCCATCACGGGACCGGACACAAGTGTGCATCATTTAATCTATTGTTAGTACTTTAGGCCTTAATTCCGGCGCCGCGCCGCAGCGGAGCCGGACGCATGGAGGTAAGTAACACGCGGCATCGCCATTCGAGAGGTCGGTCGTATTTTCAAATGTAACACGCGGGCTGTCCATTTTACTGGCGATCTCGAGTGCTGCTTTGCACTGACTTTTTTCCCGCAAAAAGATACAAAATGCACAATTATGTGTCTTCTATAAAGGTAACATATTTCATTGTATTGTCTAATTTTATTAATCATGGATTTGTCGTGCTTGCCAGATGGCTATTGTTATTTAGAAAAAAATAATGAAGTAGATGTAAGTAGCAATAATAATAAAAATGTTTATGCAAAAGCCTTAAGAAATAGGTTATTGTTACCCACATACATATTTGAGTTGTCCTTGTGGGCTCTTTAAATCATCATTTGAAATAATAATGCTGGGTGATCATTTATAGGATAATATTTTCAATAAATTCTTGACTTTTAAGTGGAAAAGTTCAATCGTGGATTGTGTTGCAAAAAAATATAAACTTTGTGGTTATCCACATCACAATTGCCAGTTGAATCTACAAAGATGATTTTGGAACTTTATTACACTGATTTACTAACTCTTTGCATAATTGGCGTACATAAATGCAACTATATAATGTTTTCCTAATTTATTGATTTTATAAGACACTTCAGAATTTGTTTAGTTCTGTTTAAAGAAGGAAAGCATTTCATTTTCATTTTTAGGGCCAAATTTATTTGCGAAATTAACTTGTACTCATTTTTGGTGGGAAAATTTGCTCTACCTGCAAACATTATGCTAAGATCGTCACCATATTGTCCATTTTATCAAAATGATGTGTAAAATAAGCAGATGCTACCGAATGACCCCTTTCAAAATATGTTAATATTTCATTTTTGTTTTAGTTTTGATGCGACTTTTAGTTAACGCAGCAACACTGTCTACAGAATGGTTATGTTTATTCCTAAATTCAATTATACAGGGCCATTCTTTGGCTAGTTCGTCAACGTTTTTAGCACGAGAACTTTTTTTATTTCTTTTTTAATTATAATAATTAACTGCACAGAACAATTTATGTTTTTAGATCTGTGTTCTCGCTTTTTCTTACTACTTTCAGAAAAAAAAATCACCTCTAATGTGAAAATGGAAATTATAAATTCGTTTAAAGACATTAAACTGTGCCAACGAATAAGGCGTTCCAAATGTTTGCTTAATTGACCAATTCGTTTTGGTACTTTTCTCCATTTTTTCTTTTCATTCCCAAAATATTATTAATATATATCCAGGATATTATTATAGTATTTTTCATGGTACAATGTTTTCTTGGATATTAAAGATTAAATGTGAAATATTATCGCATCTTTGACATGCTCTAAAATCCAAACGGCTTAAAAAATAAACTAAAAAGGGCTTTTTAGTTTATTTTTCTTTTAGCGTAAAAGTAAAATTTTCAAAAATCTTATATACGTGGTAATAAATTTAAAATAAATTGAAAACAATTTTTTTAAGTACGGACCTGTATTTTATATCTTTTGCGTATGACATTTTAAACCCACCTATATAAAAAATATTCTTACCCATTATGAATATTTTATTTTAAATGCTTCCAGAAATATTACAAAAATGAATTTTAGGCAAAACCTATAAAACACCCTGTATGTCGGTAAAGGTTAGAAATTGGGCTACTAAATGTGGGTTATTTAAAACCTCCAAGGATATCTCTATCTCATGGTATCGTATGTACATTTAGATTTGCGTCACCCTGTATATTTCCAAAAATTTTGTCGCAGTGGCAGAAAAAAATAATAATACAGGTGACAAAATTAAAAAAAAACCCTAGATCTATGCTCCCTTAACCCTTCAAAATAAAAGACAAATCTGAAACCTTTTTTTTAAAAAGAGTTTTAAAATAAAGCCTAAAACAAAATAAATTATCAGCAAAGTAGCACTCGATATCGCCAGTAAAATGGTCAACCCGCGTGTTACATTCAAAAATACGACGGGCGTCCCGAATGGCGATGCCGCGTGTTACTTACCTCCATGCGAGCCGGACGGTAAAAAACCGCAAGTGTGCAGCGGGACGTAAGGTCCCAAAACCAATGCTGTATCGCACACCATGCACAACATCTGAAAGATTTGTTTTACATATTTGTTGTTTCTTCCTTCGCAAATTTTATGAACATGTCGCAGTGTCTAGCTACTTTCTCAAAAAGTAGTTGAAAAGATATTAGGTGTTTAGTTTAGTTATCATTTTATCGGGATTATGCTGTGAAGAAAATATTATAAAAAAACGGGATTAGGTAGAGATATAGAAAAAAAAACTCATTAGTTTATTACAATATAGGGCACTAAATGTATGGAGAAATATATTCATAAGAGAAAAAAGTTACACATTATTATTCTGTTACTAACGAAAATACATAGTATATAGGAAATCTCATAATAACTATTTTTTACTACCAACTATTAAACGTTAAAAACTACATGACTGTCAAAAGCCACGTTTTGCGGTAGCAGACACTCAGCGAGAAAAGGTTATTAAACAGGTTAATAAATCGTCATTAATCGTAACCAATTTTAATATTATTTAAATATTAAAAATATACGTTGGTAATTCAAATTACCCATTACGATAAGCAAAAATTTCGAGCTATTTAAGACTGAGTGCGTTTACATCGGTGATATTACTTTCAACAGCTTGTCAAGGAAAATAATTAGAGTGCTCTGTTTTTGGTGTTTTCCCCCAAATTGTTTATCCCTTTTTTTACAAACGTATTGCTTTGTCCTCAGCCACAGAATAGAATAGGTTACACGTAAGACTAAGTTAATTGAGAACCGGCTTTATACAGTTTGAAAATAACTATTTGGTTATACTTACATCCTAATATTAGTGCTGTTAGTATCACATTTTTCCATTTAAATTTTTAACGATTATCTGGTGTATATTTTTACTACTTTTAATTAATTTACATTCACCATTTTGTCAATATATTTAATGTGTCAAAATAGGACGTATACCAAACGCTATTAGGACGCATATCGAACAGCTACCAAAACGGAACGGAACAGGTTGTACAGACCGTTTAGAGCTGTTTTGTAGCCGTCTAATGGTTTCCGGTATACGTCCTAATGACTTGTTGTTGTTTGGTCATTATTCTATTGATGTATGGAAACAATAAATATAGTGACTTTAACGTATAAGTATGTCTCATAGAAAAAAATATTCAATTAAAAGTTACACATTATTGATCAGCTACCAAGGGAAAAAATTCTTAGTAAATAGGAGATTAAAATTCATACTCTTTTTTTAAAAAAAAATATTGTTCATCCTTAAATATAAAATACAAAAGCTATAAATTATTTAACCTATTACCAACGAAAAATTTTGTATATAGATTAAAACTTATAATAATAATACTTTCTTACATATAGTCCTTATATATAAATACATCAGCAAGTGGTTTAAAAAATAGCTGCAGCGGAAGGGCCACAAGGTAAACAGTAAGTATTTAAAGTAAGAGTTGTAGTAAATATTAGGGTTATTTGGTACCTATGCTATAGATAAATTTGTAATTTAAAAAAAAATGTAAAAATAACAGATTTAACCAAGAGTATATATATATATATATATATATATATATATATATATATATATATATATATATATATATATATATATATATATATATATATATATATATATATATATATATATATATATATATATATATATATATATATATATATATATATATATATATATATATATATATATATATATATATATATATATATATATATATATATATATATATATATATATATATATATATAATATATATATATATATATATTATATATATATATATATATATATATATATATATATATATATATATATATATATATATATATATATATATATATATATATATATATATATATATATATATATATATATATATATATATCAACACCCCTTTATCATAAAAAACAATATAATACAGATACAGACTTTTTTGTTAGTGTATTTACTAAGCATAAGTACCTTAATACGATTAAAAGATATGTATTTTTTCGTAGGGGTGTTCTATCTTGGAACTGACTACCAATACAATTAAGGTGGCCGTTTCGCCATGTTAAATCTCCATAAGAACATTACTGTCTTTTAGACCACACGGCTCTAAAACTTGGCAAAATAAATAAAGCATCACCTTATATTTACATAAATAAGAGATGTATCTTTCTCGTAAAGACATATAATAAAAAAAAAACTAAGTTTTAATGCTTTAAAAACAAGGTTGAAAACCACTTAAGAATTGAGTTGGATTTTTCGTTAGTTAAAATTAAATATTTTCGGTATAAGACATTTATTTCGCATTATAACTCTTTACTGTGATTTGTAGACATTTAGTAGTAACCAAGTAACAAAAATAATATGTTTTATTATGCCTTTTTTCATATATGTGGCTCTTTTTATTGTAAATTTTAATTGTTTGTCCCATATTCGATGTATTTAGAACGGAGCGGATTAAAGGATAGCTTAATTCAAATAACGTACACTTCAAAGAAGGACAGAAGACTGCGTGTTACTAGGTGAGAGTAAAACATAGCGACTTATAAGGAATCTGCCCGAAAACAACTTTTCAGAACTTCAGGTATTTTTAAGCAGATGGCGCAGTTAAATAAAACGTGGGGGTCGGTAGACAGGCCCGTACTAGTAAGATTTGTCGCTTAATTTAATTTGCGTCATTATTTGTTATTTAACACTTTCAAACAAATACCTTTTAATGGCAGCCTTGCTGGTCGCCCGTGCGAACAAGTGTGCGAAAGAGAAACAAGATTAGCAGTATAACATCACTCTCGCTCCACGTGCCTGATTGTCGACAGGGAGGGTTACATACCCCAATATTACCATGCATAGAAATATCTATATTTAATTTTTCTAGGTGAAAACTGTGCGTCGGACTAAAAAAAATACAAGCAGATTTGGTCTCTTGACTTTTTTTAGTCCGACGTACGGTTTTTACCTAGAAAAATTAAATCTAGATATTTCTCTAGATATTCTTATTGAAACCGATATTGTTATTGAAAAAAAAAACGATTTCCAGCGGCGTCCTTTATGTACCTGTATCTTCGTAGGGGAGGATCGTAGGAAAAAATGTATGGAAACTTGTAAATTTAATGCTCGGCCGACGGTCAGCGCTGACATCGGTCGAACTGGGCTATATAAATAAAAATATATGCCATACGCGAGTAGCAGTCTATTAGCTTTGCAGTGAAGTTAATCATGCAATTTCATTGACATAGCTACGTTCGACTGAGCGCTGACCCAAGCACTAAAAGAACATGGGTAAATCCCATACTTACTCAGTGTATTTCTATCATTTATTATCTTTACCCAGTGTGCAAATTTATTGCTTAACGGTTAGACATATTGTTTCGACCTTCGAGTGTATACCTACAGCACCCTTAAGTAGTATTCCCTTGGCAGTGCGAACAAACGTGCGAGGGAGGAAGACGAATCACCTTTTTCTCTTTCGCTCCAAGGTGCTATTGGGTGGAACCTCCTTATCAGCTAATCATCACGTTGAAGTGAGAGAGAAAGGTTATAGTGTGATTTTTCTTCCTCTATCGCAGTGAGGCACGTCAAGGCCACCTCTAGTAGGTATATGCTTGAGGGTTTCTACACAACTTTTATAAACTTTAATTGGCTTTATTTATTTTTATTTTTTTTTTAACTGTTTAAATTAAACTCTATTAAATAATTTTTATTTTTATTTTTTTTATAATTTTATTTGAGGTTAGGAGGAAACGGGTGGTCCCTTGATACTTGCAGTGGCTGTGTGTCTCTGAAAAAAAATCACTCGTTAACGTACACGATGTTTAAAACCGCAAAAACAAATATTACTGGCGTTCACAATGTTCTTTTCCATTTTTTTTAAACCGTTATGGAACTAAGTAAGGTTTATTGTGAACTTGTTATTATTTTGTAGTTAACAGGGTATTTTTTATAATTTGCAATTTTTGTGGTCACCCTAAATGGGCAAACAATTGTTGCATGTGTAATAAAGTGAGGGAAAACGGTCAGATAAGGTAAGTTTTTTTTAGATAAGGAAATTCTTTAATTTTTAACATATTTGTTTTTGCGGTTTTAAACATCGTGTACGTTAACGAGTGTTTGTTTTCAGAGACACACAGCCACTGCAAGTATCAAGGGACCACCCGTTTTCTCCTTACCTCAAATAAAATTATAAAAAAAAATAAAAATAAAAATTATTTAATAGAGTTTAATTTAAACCGTTAAAAAAATAAAAATAAATAAAGCCAATTAAAGTTTATAAAAGTTGTGTAGAAACCCTTAAGCATATACCTACTAGAGGTGGCCTTGACGTGCCTCACTGCGATAGAGGAAGAAAAATCACACTATAACCTTTCTCTCTCTCTTCAACGTGATGATTAGCTGATAAGGAGGTTCCAACCAATAGCACCTTGGAGCGAAAGAGAAAAAGGTGATTCGTCT
The DNA here is from genome assembly GCA_019359885.1 of Listronotus oregonensis. Classification (NCBI taxonomy): domain Eukaryota; kingdom Metazoa; phylum Arthropoda; class Insecta; order Coleoptera; family Curculionidae; genus Listronotus; species Listronotus oregonensis. The sequence goes on from JAHBCN010001067.1 coordinate 60,938, forward strand.
TCCCCCCTCGCACGTTTGTTCGCACTGCCAAGGGAATACTACTTAAGGGTGCTGTAGGTATACACTCGAAGGTCGAAACAATATGTCTAACCGTTAAGCAATAAATTTGCACACTGAGTAAAGATAATAAATGATAGAAATACACTGAGTAAGTATGGGATTTACCCATGGTTTTTTCTTTTAGTGCTTGGGTCAGCGCTCAGTCGAACGTAGCTATGTCAATGAAATTGCATGATTAACTTCACTGCAAAGCTAATAGACTGCTACTCGCGTATGGCATATATTTTTATTTATATAGCCCAGTTCGACCGATGTCAGCGCTGACCGTCGGCCGAGCATTAAATTTACAAGTTTCCATACATTTTTTCCTACGATCCTCCCCTACGAAGATACAGGTACATAAAGGACGCCGCTGGAAATCGTTTTTTTTTCAATAACAATATCGTTTCAATAAGAATATCTAGAGAAATATCTAGATTTAATTTTTCTAGGTAAAAACCGTACGTCGGACTAAAAAAAGTCGAGATTAAATCTGCTTGTATTTTTTTAGTCCGACGCACAGTTTTCACCTAGAAAAATTAAATATAGATATTTCTATGCATGGTAATATTGGGGTATGTAACCCTTCCTGTCGACAATCAGGCACGTGGAGCGAGAGAGATGTTATACTGCTAATCTTGTTTCTCTTTCGCACACTTGTTCGCACGGGCGACCAGCAAGGCTGCCTTTAAAACGTATTTGTTTGAAAGTGTTAAATAACAAATAATGACGCAAATTAAATTAAGCGACAAATCTTACTAGTACGGGCCTGTCTACCGAACCCCACGTTTTATTTAACTGCGCCATCTACTTAAAAATACCTGAAGTTCTGAAAAGTTGTTTTCGGGCAGATTCCTTATAAGTCGCTATGTTTTACTCTCACCTAGTAACACGCAGTCTTCTGTCCTTCTTTGAAGTGTACGTTATTTGAATTAAGCTATCATTTAATCCGCTCCGTTCTAAACACATCGAATATGGGATAAACAATTAAAATTTACAATAAAAAGAGCCACATATATGAAAAAAGGCATAATAAAACATATTATTTTTGTTACTTGGTTACTACTAAATGTCTTATAACGAAAAATCCAACTCAATTCTTAAGTGGTTTTCAACCTTGTTTTTAAAGCATTAAAACTTAGTTTTTTTTATTACATGTCTATACGAGAAAGATACATGTCTTATTTATGTAAATATAAGGTGATGTTTTATTTATTTTGGCAAGTTTTAAAGTCGTGTGGTCTAAAAGACAGTAATGTTCTTATGGAGATTTAACATGGCGAAACGGCCACCTTAATTGTATTGGTAGTCAGTTCCAAGATAGAACACCCCTAGAATACATATCTTTTAATCGTATTAAGGTACTTATGCTTAGTAAATACACTAACAAAAAAGTCTATCTGTATTATATTGTTTTTTTATGACAAAAGGGTGTTGGATATATATATATATATATATATATATATATATATATATATATATATATATATATATATATATATATATATATATATATATATATATATATATATATATATATATATATATATATATATTATATATTATTTTTAATTTTTTTTTTAAATTACAAATTTATCTATAGCATAGGTACCAAATAACCCTAATATTTACTACAACTCTTAATTTAAATACTTACTGTTTACCTTGTGGCCCTTCCGCTGCAGCTATTTTTTAAACCACTTGCTGATGTATTTATATATAAGGACTATATGTAAGAAAGTATTATTATTATAAATTTTAATCTCCTATATACAAAATTTTTCGTTGGTAATAGGTTAAATAATTTATAGCTTTTGTATTTTATATTTAAGGATGAACAATATTTTTTTTAAAAAAAGAGTATGAATTTTAATCTCCTATTTACTAAGAATTTTTTCCCTTAGTAGCTGATCAATAATGTGTAACTTTTAATTGAATATTTTTTTCTATGAGACATACTTATACGTTAAAGTCACTATATTTATTGTTTCCAAACATCAATAGAATAATGACCAAACAACAACGAAACGTCATTAGGACGTATACCGGAAACCATTAGGACGGCTACCAAAACAGCTCTAAACGGTATGTACAACCTGTTCCGTTCCGTTTTGGTAGCTGTTCGATATGCGTCCTAATAGCGTTTGGTATACGTCCTATTTTGACACATTAAATATATTGACAAAATGGTGAATGTAAATTAATTAAAAGTAGTAAAAATATACACCAGATAATCGTTAAAAATTTAAATGGAAAAATGTGATACTAACAGCACTAATATTAGGATGTAAGTATAACCAAATAGGTATTTTCAAACTGTATAAAGCCGGTTCTCAATTAACTTAGTCTTACGTGTAACCTATTCTATTCTGTGGCTGAGGACAAAGCAATACGTTTGTAAAAAAAAGGGATAAACAATTTGGGGAAAACACCAAAAACAGAGCACTCTAATTATTTTCCTTGACAAGCTGTTGAAAGTAATATCACCGATGTAAACGCTCTCAGTCTTAAATAGCTCGAAATTTTTGCTTATCGTAATGGGTAATTTGAATTACCAACGTATATTTTTAATATTTAAATAATATTAAAATTGGTTACAGTATATGAAGTTTTAATAAAATTAATGACGATTTATTAACCTGTTTAATAACCTTTTCTCGCTGAGTGTCTGCAGAATAGGCATACGTACCGCAAAACGTGGCTTTTGACAGTCATGTAGTTTTTAACGTTTAACAGTTGGTAATAAAAAATAGTTATTATGAGATTTCCTATATAATATGTATTTTCGTTAGTAACAGAATAATAATGTGTAACTTTTTTCTCTTATGAATATATTTCTCCATACATTTAGTGCCCTATATTGTAATAAACTAATGAGGTTTTTTTCTATATCTCTACCTAATCCCGTTTTTTTATAATATTTTAAAATTTAATATTTTCCCGCGGTCTTCACAGCATAATCCCCAATAAAATGATAACTAACCTAAACACCTAATATCTTTTCCTAATTGCATAAGTATCTACCTTCGTGGCCGGACGGGTTAGGCGTTGAAACTAGGTACCTTGTCAAGATATATCCCAGTTCGAATTCTACATGGACTTTTTTATTTAATTCAACGATGACACTGATAAGAAGCATGATACTATTACTCGAGAAGATAAACCCACTTGGCGATTCAATTTCGTACGACGTTGCGCATGACGTCATTCGATGACAAAAATTCTGCTTATCGGTTGGGAAAGTAGTGTTTTAAAGCCTTTTTTAACGTTTATTGTATTTTGGCATTACTTATGATTATTATAACAGTATGTAAGATATTTCCTTAATTGTATGTGGGATTTAGGATCCGTGCTATGATAATAAGCCTTTAAAATAAGGTATAGAATAAATAATATAAATGCTCGTTTGACATTGATTAAGGTTTCAAAAACGAACAACAAACGATTATAATTATTTAAAGTATTTTAATTTAAACATATGCAATATGAAAAGTCTAAAGGCTTGTTAATTAATAATAAACTAATAACAGTTTATAGCGCAAAAAAATGATTTATGGTTTTTATTTAACTAAATTTAGTTACCTACTTTAGACTAATACTTCTGCAGAAAAATATCAGTACATATTTAGTTATGTTGCAAAAAAAAAATAAAACAAAAGTAGAGGATTAATATTTAGTTTTATGCGCTATACCTACCTATAAAGGATAGTCTACATTTTTTAATTGCTTATGGGTAGAGGTGTTAAGAAAATAACACTGTAATGTTTAACAATTATGTTTATTTTTTTAAGAATATATTAGTACTTAGAAAATTAACAAATTTACACAAGAAAACCAAATTTAATTAATCTATTTTATAATTTTCGTTATTTTTCTCTTTCTTACTTTGGTTTTTTTTTAATATCTCTATTTAACATTAGAATTTTAAAATACAGATTTGGCTAAATCCATTTGCGATTTTAAATAATTTTTAGTCAACTTTAATGACTCCCCATTAAAATTGTTAAAAATGTGGTCGAGTTCCTTACGCTAAGTTACAAAATTTGGGTTTGGCTTCAAAAATTAAATAAACAATACACTAAATCCATCGAACATCTAAATTAAAATCGGAACGCCATATTAAAACTCGCTGTTTCTGGGGAAATTTGTCATCGAGTGACGTCAGTCGTGCGAGAGAGATAGGCTTATCTCATGCGCGTGGGTTTATCTTCTCGAGTAATAGTATCATGGATAAGAAGATACGATGACTCCGTCGATGACCACGCCCTATGGCAGCTCTCCAATGGACCACGACTGACGTAACACTGATAACCGCCATGACGTCACGCCCCACGCCTCTTTCTTGACCAATAAGGGAAAACTCACCAAAGTAGGGCAAAGGGTCAACTCACCAAAGTAAGGCATCCTCTACTACAGGGTGTTTTCTAATTGTACGTCAATATTTAGGGAAACAATTCTTGGGTCCATTTTAAGAAGAAAACTTCATGTAAACGTATGTCCTAAACGTCTTAACTTTCGAGATACAGGGTGGTAAAATTTTCAAAAATAAATTATTTATTATTAATATCTGTTATACCACTTTAGATATTTTAATCAAATTTGGCATACATGTACGATGTATCAAGAATCATTTTTTAGTGTACCACATTTTTTTTTAATTTGCAAAAATAGGCAGGTCAAAAATAATATTGTCGAGCCTTTATTATACAGGGTAAAAAAAATTGCTATTATTGTGTCAGAGCTAGTCCGTCCCTGGCAAACTAAATAAGCCAAATATGATTTATTGGGTTTATTTTAAGAAGACTTATCTAGTAACCATCATATTAAAAAAATATTAAATTACGCCTAGCATTTTAAAAGTTATTTAAACAAAAACTATTTCCAGGGGCATCCGTTATGCACCTGTATCTCCGTAGGGGTGGGTCATAGGAAAAAAGTTTATGGGAACTTGTCATAATATTTTTAGGTTTTCTATTAGATTCCGAGAGATTGCCCACATATTCTGGGACACCCTGTATATATATATATATATATATATGTATATATGTATATATATATATATATATATATATATATATATATATATATATATATATATATATATATATATATATATATATATATATATATATTATATATATATATATATATATATATATATATATATATATATATATATAAATAATATATCAAAAAAAAATTTTTTTGTAGCGCATTGTATTGTATTGTATTGTAATGAACGGGGTCGCTCGGCTCTAGTGTAGCCCTCCTTCACTTCGACCTAAAGAGATCTTTTGTGAATACCCTTCGTTGTTTAGTGCCCAGTAATTCCTATACCCTCATCAAAGTTCAGGATACTACGCGGTGCAAGCTGAATAATATCTCTAGGAGTAGGATATACCCCTTCGAGGTATTTAAGCCGTTGTCGGGTCAGTTCTCTGCATTCACAGAGAATGTGTTCCGCAGTTTCGTTTGCCTCGTGACAAAACCGACATTGTTCATCCTCAGTCTTTCCCATTTTTTTGAGGTGATACCTCCAAGGGCCATGTCCTGTTAGGAAGTCGGTAACCAGTTTAAGTTCATTTTTTTGAAGTTCCAGTAGCTTCTTTGTGTACTTAGGTGAATGCGAAATAAATCTTTTCGCCTGCCTTTGTCCTGGGATGTTGTTCCAGTAAGTCTCTTTTTGACTTTTTTCCCATGTTCTGAGTACCTCGTAGAGGTGGCCTCTAGTGGTGCCACAGAAGAGCTCAGGTGCTCAGAATGGTCTCTGTGCTCCTTCCTTGGCGAGTTGATCGGCAATTTCATTGCCCTCCACTCCTTCATGTCCTGGTACCCACTTCAGAGTAACGCTGTTGTGTTTGGCCAGTTGGTTTAGTGATTGTCGGCATTCCCAGGCCAGCTTTGAATTAAAAGAGCATGAAGTCAATGCCTTCAAAGCAGCCTGGCTGTCCGATAAAATATATATGGTTGCGAAGGCTTTTTTTGGCACATTCAGAAGCGCAAATATCAATTGCATGAATTTCAGCTTGGAAGATGGAGGGAGCCTTGCCGAGAGACTTTGATAGTCTGCATCTAGGTCCGAAGACACTAGCTCCAACCCCTTGTTCCATCTTAGATCCATCAGTGTACCAGACAAGTGAGCTTTTTTCATGCTTTGGTTCATTCACACTCATAGTTTGGCGGTCTTGAATAACCACTTCAAAAGAGCGCTGGAAGTCCCGCACTATAGGCATCATGTCCGTGGGTTTGGTCAGAGCTTCAATCTTGATTTTTTCCAAAATTTTAAGGTGGCCAGTCAGGTCTCCTGACTTTATATTTTGTGTCTGGATTACTCTGGAGGCACTCAGTATCGCCTCCCTCTTTATGTGCAGGTGCAGGGGAAGGAGGTTCAACATTGTTTCCTGAGCTGCTGTTGGGCAAGTTTTCATTGCTCCAGTAACTCCCACAGACAGGCAAGTCTCTGCAGTTTCAGAAACTTTCCTTGTGTAGTTTTTTCCTCTGTTTTTGGCCACCAGACCAGTGAGGCATAAGTAACTATTGGTATTACAACTGTAATGTATGACCATTTTGGGTTTTAGACCCCATGTTTTACCAGATAGTCTGCGGCACGCCCATAGTGCCGTTGATGCTTTTGCGATAGTCCTTTTTATTTGCGAATTCCAATTGAGTTTCTGGTCAAGGACAATTCCCAGATATTTTACTTCTTTAGAAAGTTTGATCGTAATGCCGTTTAACATAGGAGCTATAAACCTTGTTTTCCTCCTTTTTGTAAACGGTATTATAATTGTTTTACTTGGATTGACATTTAGCCCTTCCGTTGAGCACCAATTATCAACCAAGTTTAGGGCCGCTTGCATGCGAGCAGATAATATGCCATCATGCCTGCCCCTGATGGTGATTACGAGGTCGTCTGCGTAGCCTTGTACATCGAAGCCTCTTGCTGACAGCTCCGCCAGAAGCCGATCAACCACTAGGGACCAGAGCAGGGGCGATAGTACTCCACCCTGTGGACACCCCTTTACCGCTCTGACCATTGCAGTCGCGTCTCCTATAGCAGAGCTGATTTTGCGGCTTCTTAGCATGGCTTTAATCCATTTAATCGTTGAGGGTTCAATGTCTCTTGATTCTGCTGCTCTTTGTATTTTTGTAGCGCATAATATACAGGGTGTTCCATTTAAAAAAGTTGAAGTTGCCTATATTTTTCCATTTTTTTATTGCGATATTTTTTTACTGATAATTTCAAAAGATAATATGGAAAAAACCTACAATTTTTATATAAAACATTTTTTCTGTCTTCAAAAATAAAGGCCCCAGAAGCCACGTAAATATAATCAAAGACCCTGTACATTGTTTTCAAAATTATTTTCGGTAAGGAGTCCCCTAAGACGCCACTGGGTTTAATAATTTTAATTAAACTAGGCCCTTATAAATACAAATAACACTGACGAATTCCAAGAAAATTGGCTACAGGGTATTTAAGATAATTCCGAAAAACCTGTTTTTTTAAATCCCTGTATCTTGGAAATTATGCATTTTCGGACCCATTCATAGAAACTTTTTTTATATTTTTCAGTGAAGAATTACCTTCACTATTTGGCTGTGCATTTTTCGAACACCCTGTATACATCATTTTGTACATCTCGTACATCTAACATCTCTTGTTCTATTTTTGCAAATAGGGCTTGGTGTAGGGATGCGCGATGTTCATCGATGGTCTAAAAACATCGATGGTTGGTTGATCGATGATCGATGTTTTGCCATCGATGGTCGGTTATGGAAAACATCGATATTTTTTGCAAAGGCAAAAAAAATAACAATGTTTTAAAAACACATAATCTTAAGGATATACTAAAAATTTTTATGGTGTGTCTTTCTTTGTTATCTAAAGTTTGGTAAAGACATAAAGGTTTTGCCCATTTATTTATAAGTAATAAATAATTAAATGTTATATAAGATTCAAGAAGTTCTCTTTAAAAAAAGTACAAAATTTTAAACATACGTTTAAAACTGCTTTAAGCGAACTGAATCTCGCACTTTATTTATACATACTACCTGCAATTTTATTAAAAAAAACTAATACCTATGTTATTAGAATTAATATTATTACACAAAATTAATATAATTAATATTATTAAATTATATTATGTAATTAATTAATATAATTCAATATTATTATTTATTAGACAAAAATAAGTAGCCACCCCTTTTAATAAATCTTTCTTAATTCCGAGCCGAGCCGCACTTCGCTAAAAGATCATAGTGTCGCGGCTCTTTTTGCGGCGCCTTTTTAGTTGGCGGTACGCTATGGATGCTAATAATGCTAATAGATCATGAACGAACCATCGCATCGTACAATCGATGTTAGAAAAACATCGATGTTTTATGTTCGATATATCGTTACCATCGATGGTCAGGTTTCGATGTTGCCATCGATGTTTATCATCGATATTTGGCTTCGATGTCGCAACCCTAGCTTGGTATATGAGTAAACCTATTTTTAATATTTTAATTTTTTTTGGTACAGCAAGATGTCGCTTCATATGATCCTATACAGAACTGTTTGGACCGCGATGTTTTACGCCGTTTGGACATAGAATCGTCTGCAAAAAGGCGCGAATTTCGCCAGTCAGAACGACATCGGCTGAACAATTTGGAGCCAGCCAAAGTTAAAGCTGCCGTGCCTGGTATGAGTAAAGTTAATCCTTCCCAGCCTGGTACGAGTAAATCTTCGAAGCAGACACCCAAGAGCGAAAGTACCGTAAGTTAAAATATACAATGATTTATTAACAAGGAAGTTTAAATGTGTATGGAAGCCCAATACTGTAGAACACTTGTCCAGGCGTGAGCGAGCGGAATAGGGGTTGGCCGCAGTTTGTGCATAAATAGTAGGTCAGAGCGGACTTGAATAATTCTTGTTACTATCTATAAAGTTGACATAATCAAATGTCAAATTCAAGCATTCCTGTGTTTATTTGTTCACAAATTGTTGGATTTTAAACGAACTACCAGAGAAATTTAAAAGTATTGTGTAATATTGGTCTTTCTCTGTATATTAAGAAGCATTCTATTTAAAGGCATTTTTTTGAGTTTTTTATTTTTACAAAAATCTTTGAAAAAAAAACACGTTTTTAAAATAAATTTAAAACATTGATGAAATTTCTTATCCCAATTTTGTAGAAGGGCAAGATAGTGTAAATGAGTTTAATCTAATCCTAAGATTCTGCGTGTGACTAAGGAAATTTTATAACTGCTTTTTAGGCATAAGCTTTTCACTAATAATAAACATTCATGAGACAGAATACCAGTGGTTAAAAATGTTTAGTAACCTTTGGTACCCAGGTATCCATTGTAACAGTATCCGTTAAATATTATGTGTCTACAGTATGTCGAGCTTAAAAAGTTGATAATGTAAGTTCAAAAAACCAAAAATCTAATTTCTTTTTAAACAAATACAGAAAAAGCAAAAAGGAACTTTCACATAAAATTGTACTTTCTTTTATTCAATTAGAGGGACCTGTATATATTAAAATTTGCCTGGTCTGCCCAGTAATTAATAATTTTGATCTTTTAAAAGAATGTACTAAATTATTAAATGAAATAAAAGTACCTAAATGTAAACCTTATTTCTTTTTAATAATCCACAGAAATACACAAACATTGTGAAAATCATTTAAAAGATAGTTAAGATTGCCTTACTTTTCTCACTGCTATTTCCTATGAAATTTTCATTATTCTATTATTCATAATTGATATATTATTATTTTTTCGGTTTCCTAACGTTACGTCTTATAAGAAGCACTTAATTTAAATATAAGAAATACTTACCTAAAGTAAAAAATGCCGGGTATGTTACCCTTGGATTTTCAAGACAAAACCATACAACCTCTAATCATTTTCTTACGATATTATAAGTATCAAACAATAAACACAAAATTATAGTCACAATTTAATAAACACTAATCACTAAAATAAGAAGGTTTTTATCAATCCAAAAAACTTCCAAATAACCACCAAATATAGGTACTCACACAAAGCAAAACAATCGGAACTAATACGGCGCAAAGGGCACAATCCACAACGAAAATGACGAATGATGAGACGACAACGATTGACAGTACAGCGCGGATATAGTTTCATACGCGCCGCGCGCGCCCTTGCACCAAAAACCCTAGACAACCTAAGAACAAAAACGGTACCACGGCTCTCATAAAAGTATAATATGTTGCCTAACTACACACTGATTTATCAGTGTGTTGTAAGTAGGGAACACATTAAATTATTTCGTGGAATTTTGTTATTGCGCAGAATCGGCGGGGCCAACTCTGACAGTTATTTTCATACTGGGCTGGACATTTTTTGATCAAATGGGTCATAGCATTGGGCTTCCATACACCTTTAAACTCCCTTGTTTATTAACCACTTACCGGGTAGCGTATGGCATTGTCTCTAGTGGCACAAAGCAACCTTAGAAAAATGAAGGTTTAAGGTTTAAAGTGAGTGGGTATAACACCCTTCCTTTCCATAAAAAAATGAATGTCAAATCACAGAAAACAATGTTCCAACCATAACTGGGTAGGAATCGACTCTTTTTTAAGGATCCAAAGGCTGAAGTCGATTAATTTTTTAAAATAGGATCCGTGATACGAATTCGTTATATAATTTTAAAATGATCCGGAATCGATTCCTTCTTGAAAGGATTAAATTCAAAAAGGAATCGATTCCGTATATGTCTAATTTGAGACAAATCGGTTTATACCACCATTTTGAATACACTGTTTTAAATTTCCAAATTTTGACCCAAGATTATTAATTTCCAGATTTTGACCTAGCATCCTTGAAAGCCAAAATCTACCATTTTAAATCTCTCATTTTAAATTTCCAAATCCTTACCTGAGATTCTTGACCACCATCACATTGATTTTCGAAAATAAAAGTTAGCCCAGGCAGTCAAGCTCAAAATAGTGTCATACTTCCGAATTTTTTATATATGCACCGATTTTCTTGAAAATTTGGAATTAAGCATATCTTACCCTTCATATCAAAATCTATATGGTCGCAAGGTGTGCAAATTGTTTTTTAAGGGGTGAAAACCACCCCTTATCGAAAAAATAAGTTTTTCGGCTTTTTTTCGATTCAAATGTCTTTTATTTATGTAGGATAAATATCCTAACGTATTGTACAATATAAAATTGGTGTATTTTGAAATATCAACCCTAAAGAATCTTTAAAAACTACCCTTTTGATGGAAATAATATAGAAAAAAATCTTTTAACGATTTGTAACATTACAATTGTAGTTTTACTGAAAAAATTCATAGCATTTTAATAAAATTATTAGTTACCACGTGTCAACCCCTAAAAACTACCCCTTTGCAGAAAATAAAATAAAAAAATATCTAATGACTGCCAATTTTTACATTTTGCGTAATTTTAGTACTACAGTTTATTATCTCTACTTGAAATAATTTTTAATTTTTTACACCCCAGCAACCCTTAAGAACCACCCCTTTAACAAAAATAAAATAAAAAAATATTTTTTAATGACTACTGATGTTTTGATTTTAAATTTTGTTGGTTCTAAAGTTTATTCTCTGAACAGTGTATATACACATACATAGTAGGTCTCAAATGTACCTACAGACAACCTAGTGTCAACAGAAAAAAATTAGTGCGCCAAAATTTAAAACTTTTTTTACTTTAAAATTGACCAAAAAAAAATTCTAAATCTTATTTATTGTGTAACTCTGTTAATTTTGAAGCTATCACATCCTACAAAAAAATCATTTTAAAGGTAATTTTCAGGGCTACAAGCCTATGTATGTTAGAAGGGCTTGAGACCCTTTATATTTTATAGGTAAAGGGTCAAAGGGCTGCGGAAAAGCAATCCTCGCACTATAGTGAAAGTTTAAATCGGTTTTAACTCCGTCAATTTTTATGCAACAAAAAAAAATAAGGAAAGGAAAATAATCGTCATAAAAAATGCTACATTTTTCTACTCTTTAGTTTTTTCCGTATCTCTTATGGTTTTGGAGTTAAAATGAAGAAATTTTTTTGAAAAATCACAAAAAAAAAACATATTATTTAAGCTCATTTTTTTCAAAACTGTGCATCTCTAATCAGTAAAACTTTCAGATCTCATAAATAACATACAAATAAAGTAATTGGTGCAAGGAATAAGTTTAATTTTGATTTTGAATGAAATGACATTAGTTTTATTGCGATTTTTTTTTAGTTTTAACTATTTTACACCATATCTCACTGATATTTCAGTCAAAAAAACTTTTATCGGTGCTCATTTTAAAGGTCTTTTTAATCTCTTTAAAAAATATTCTATGACTTTTTGTTGAAAAATGTACCCTTTTCCCGTTATTTGAGGTTAAGTACTAAATCACGTAAAATGAAAGATCTTCAAGCAGCTATAACTTGCCTTAGGTAGTACTTTAAGATCTTTATAAATAGCTCAGTTTCTTTGTTTTTTTTATAAGCTTTATTTTTGTTCATTACACTTTTTTCGATAAAACGCATAATTACAGAGTTATGCGTAAAAAACAATTGACAAATTGCGAATAATTCAAAAACTATTGACCTGGCGAAAAAACTTCACATGACATTTTTTACTTTAAATTTGCTCATCTATTGATTTCTAGGGGTATTTTGGGTAAAAAATTGCCCACCCCTGAGAAGGGGTGGCATCCATGCGCACATCGGCACCATATAGATTTTGCTTTTCGACCATCCATCTATCATCTTTCAAAATTTTAAATATATCGGTGCATATATAAAAAATTTGGAGGTGAAATGCTTGACTGCCTGGACTAAAGTGACGAATTTTAAAACATTTGCCCATTAAAATTTTTGGGTCGAGAAAAACAGCATTTAAATGAAATATTTTTTTTTTGTTGGCCAAAGAGTGTGGTATCCAAAAATGGGCATAAATTTTACTTGCATTTGATCTTAAAAGTTTTGATTGTTCGATCTTAATAATTTTTTAATATGTTGTCCTTGAGATAACCCTGAGGGACTTTTAAATGAGACATTTTATTATCACTATTCAGGGTGTCTTACAAAAATGAATTTTAAATTTTAATACATTTTTATATTCCGCAAGCAGCAAAATTATTAAGCGGTACTTGTAAAACTCCCTATAAAATTACAATAAGATGTCCCATTTTTAACATGTTTGTGGGCTATTTGTAATGAAATAAATGGTAAATTTAAGATTAATGAGACAAATTTTGCTGGAAATCCTCATAAGTTAGTAAATGATTTTAACTCTTATTTGTTAAATATAATTCCAAAAATATTGGAAAACAATACAACAGCACCTTTTAATTGTAATATTCCAGATAATAATCAGTCAATGTATTTAGTACCTATAACTACTAACGAATTATTAGAGATGACACAAAAATTAAAAAATAAATATAGTAGCGATGATGATGAAATTCCTACAAGCATTGTTAAACTATCAATTGTCGAGACTATTGATATTCTGAGATACATAATAACTCAATGAAATTTGGGATTTGTCCTACGCAGCTAAAACTAGCAAAAATTATACCACTTCATAAAAAAGGATGTCCAAAGGATTTCAATAATCTTAGACCAATTAGTATCACTCCCAGTTTTTCAAAACTAATTGAACTAGCTATGTGCTCTCGATTAGTACATTTTATGAATAAGTGTCAGCTATGGTCAGATACACAGCATGTATACTTGGGAGGTGGTAGATCAACTATATCTGCCATTTTTCGGTTTACAGAAGCTATTTTAGATGAGTTTGAAAACAAAAATCTAGCCATAGGTATCCTTTTAGATTTAAGCAAAGCATATAATTGCATAGATAGGAATTTGCTATTGTATAAATTAAATAGGTATGGTATTAGGGGTAATGCTTATGAATGAATAAAGTCATACCTTTCAGAGAGAACACAAAGGGTAGTGGTGCAGTATAATAATGAAGTAATTAAGTCAAATAACAGTTTAGATCGAGATTTTGCTTGGTATGCACGGTTCTTATCAGTGCTAGTTGTTTACCTTATCGGTCTTTTTTTGTGATTAACCTAAAGAATTTTGATTTTTAATAATACTAAAATTTCGTCTTATACCGACTGGTGTAAATTAAAACAAAAATGAATCCTCCCCTAACAGGGGAGGGTGTAAATTCACAACAGACGTCAAGTGATGCAAGTGAAAATTTTAATAGTTCCAGTCAGGACCTAATGGATCTTACCGGAGAAGAGGAAATTAAAACTTCAGTAAAAAAAATCTTTAACATCTATTCAGATAAGTACAGCCTTAACTTAATTTATGTTATGATTGAAAGTACTAATAATGACAATCTTGGACGGTTACATCCCCTCAGAGTTGGGCATATTTTGCACAAAAAATTATTAATAAAAAATATTTTAGAAATTAAATCTGTTGGTAAAAATAGAGTTAGAGTTCAGCTACAATCTCTCAAAGATGCTAATGATTTACTTAAAAATAGTTGTTTGGAACAGGAAAAACTACGTGCTTTTATACCTAATCACATATTAGAAACAAAAGGTCTAATTAAAGGTGTTGACACTTTTTTTGACAAAACTTACATTTTGCAAAACATTAAATCATCCAGTAGGGTCCTAAACATTAAAAGATTTACGAAAAAGGTATTTAACGATGGCGATAATACACCAATAATAGTTAAAAAACAAACAATACTATTAACTTTCGAAGGTAACATATTGCCGGAGGAAATAAGTATTGATAGCGTGATCTTTCCAGTTGACTCATACTATGGTAGAGTTACTCATTGTTACAAATGCTTAAAATATGGCCATATTTCAAAACAGTGTAGATCTAATGTAGAATTGTGTATTTCATGTGGTAAATCTAAAACTGGGGATGCTCAGCACAAATGTTCAGCTCTAGATATTCATTGTGTGAACTGCAAAACAGGCTCACACAAGTCTAACTCAAAAAATTGCCCCTTTTTTATTAAACAAGAAAATATTTAAAAAATTATGATTGATAATAAAAAAACCTTCAAAGAAGCCGAATATGTTTATGACAATTCTTATGCTGCTGTTACTACTAGTAATCGATTTGGCCTTCTTAATAATAATGACAATTACAACACAAATTTTCCTAAATTACCTAATACCAGGCAGTCAAGTACACAACTGCCAAAAAATGTAACCAGAACTTCTACATTTTCCTTATGACAACCGAGACCTAGTACGTCTCGTACTACTAGCAAAATATTAAAAAACGAAAACATAATACATCCTCCCCTACACCTAGCAGCATGTTTCCCTTTGTCTTTGGTCCATCTACACCCCTTACACCAATTAATGTTAATAATAATAAACCTAACAACGACGATAATAACGACAATGTTAACATTGTGACACAACAAAATATTTTATTAGATTCTTTTGCTACATACTTTATAAAATTTTTGGGAAATTTTAAGTCATTGGAAGAGTTAAAAGGAAAAGTAGATGTTATTAAAAAAGGTTTGCTTGAAATTGTAAAATCGTCTTCTTTGACTCAAGCATAATGGGTTCGAGTGGAAAAAGTAGTCTAAATATACTTCAGTGGAATTCTCAATCTGCAATTGCAAAAAAAGAAGCCTTGAGGCATTCCTATATCAAAAGGATATTGACATCGCCTTGATCCAGGAGACTTGATTCAAACCGGATCAGGACGTTGTTTTTTCAGGATATAAAGTTGTCAGAGAAGATAGGGCAGATGGCAAAGCGGGCGTCGCCATCCTTATCTCAAAAAACATTAGTTCTCGTACCATCAATGTTTTACACAATTTTAATACGCGTATTTTAGTTTGTGGTGTTGTTATAAATATTAACAATAAAAATGTAACTTTACTATCTATCTATATATAGACCACCTAATATAAAAACTAGTCCAAGTGATTGTAATTCAATTATTGCTCAAATTACTACTCCTTATTTAATTTGTGGGGACTTTAATGCTCACAGTGGTGTTTGGGGCTTACATAAAAACGACCCAATGGGAAATCGATTACTTAATTTTATTGATAACAATGACATGGTTATTTTAAATAATGGCTCACCGACCAGGCGCATGCAGCCTGGGGGTAATAAATCAGTCGTTGATTTAAGTCTTACTTCTCCCGATATATCTAATAATTTTTCATGACACACTTGGTTCAGACCATTTGCCAATTGTTATGACTCTTAGTTGTTCCCCAAAACTAAATGGAACACTAAAAGAGCAGATTGGAATGTGTACACTCTTTATATTGAGCAACAAATTTTTAATTCTCCTGTTTTTACAGATACAAAGCACAAATACTCTTTTTTAACAAACTATATAAATGAAGCAGCTAAAATTAGCATTCCTGTCTACAAGCCATTTTCTTTTAACCGTCGACCGCCCCCTCCATGGTGGGACCCGGTAACATGCGATAATCAAATTCATAAGCGTAAATAAACAAGCTCTGACGGAATACAAAAGGAAACCTACTTTGGAAAATTTTTTAGTATGCAAAAAAGTTGAAGATGAAACTATAAAATTTTTTAAAAGAAAAGCCAGGGAAAATTGGGTAAATTGGTGCTCCAAATTAAATAAAAACACTCCTTCCTCTACTTTATGGTCACAAGTAAGGCGAATGACTAGAAAAACCGATCTCCAAAAACCAACTAGCACTCAATGGCTCGATGAATTTTTTGACAGGGTAGCTTCACCTTTTGTTCCTTCAATACAACAAGAAACACTAATGCTTCCAGCGGTCATTTTTTGTGTAGAAAATTTACAATGAATTAATTAAATCGAGCTTTATTAAACACAACAATACTGCTCCTGGATTTGATGATATACAGTACTGTATGCTTGCACACC
This sequence comes from Listronotus oregonensis, assembly GCA_019359885.1. Taxonomy (NCBI): domain Eukaryota; kingdom Metazoa; phylum Arthropoda; class Insecta; order Coleoptera; family Curculionidae; genus Listronotus; species Listronotus oregonensis. Next base: position 77,842 of record JAHBCN010001067.1, read on the forward strand.
TTCCCCTTAATGCTAAAAACTTATTATTGGAAATTTTTAATGATATTTATCTTTATGGCTTCGAACTAGAAGATTTTAAAAAAGTTATAGTTGTTCCTTTACAGAAACCTGGAAAGGATCCCGACTCTGGAAACTCTTATAAGCCTATTTCCTTACTTTCAAATATGCTTAAGACATTAGAAAGACTTATTAAATTTCGAATAGAATTTTGGTTAACCAATAAAAGCTTAACACCAGCTAATCAGTTTGCTTATAAAGCAGGTTTTGGTACTCTCGACGCTGTTTCACACATTACAGTTGATATACAGAATTGTTTTTCACAAAATGAATATATAACATAACTTTTTCTCGATATCAAAGGTGCATATGATTCTGTGGATTTATCGATTTTGGAATATAAGATGGCCAAAGACTTTCAGATACCTCCGCACATATGTTACTCAATTATTAAATTGTACAAAAGTAGATGTGTCTTTGTTCGAAACAATGTAAATGTCAAGGTTGGTCCAAGATATCTTTACTCTGGTTTACCACAAGGGTCAGTTCTTAGTCCATTACTATTTAATCTTTACACAGCGGATATCCATAAACTAACTGGTTTTAAAATAGTGCAGTATGCCGATGATTTCTGTATTTATACACAAAATAAAAAATATGACAACAGTGTGGCACTATTATCTGAAGCTTTTGATAAAATTTTAAAATGGTCCATTAAAAATGGTTTTGAAATTTCTTCTGAAAAATCCATCTATTGTATCTTTACTCGACACAACACTCCCAATATAAATCACATTAATTTACAAAATAAAATTATACCTGCTAAAAAAGAGGTTAAGTACTTAGGTATTGTTCTGGATAAAAAACTTACTTGGAAACAACACATCAGTCAACTTGCAGTAAAATGTGGTAAAGGCATTAATTTCCCTACGATCTGTTTCAAAAACTTGGTGGGGATGTACGTACATACATCTTTAGTTTTTTACAAATCGTATATTTGGTCAGTACTAGATTATGGAAGCTTCCTATTGGCTCTACTTGTAAAACCTATTTAACAAAACTTGATCGTATACAAAGCAAAGCTCTTAGAGTTTGTTTAGGAGCGATGGTATCCTCTCCAGTAGAAGCTCTTCTAGTTGCAGCTCTAGAACCTCCTCTGTGTTTACGAAAAGAGGCATTAAGCAAAAGTTTTTACTTAAAAAAGCCTTTCTAAAAACCGAATTGCTTTCTGATATATCAAGATTAAATACATATGATCTAACTAACAAATATTGGCTACATAAAAATTCACCTTCTCTCTGCGAGGCTTTTCGAAATTTTAATGTCATCCTTAATCTCGTTGAACCCTTTAACCCCACCGATTATGAGTACCATAGCTCTTTTCAAGACATCAATGTTATATTTCCACCCTTTACCGACAACAATGCTCTAAATGCTGCTATTTTAAAATCTGAAATTTCTTAATTTAATGATTATATTCATATATATATATATACAGATGCCTCAAAAAATGAAATTGGTAGTGGAGCTGGAGTGTATATCACAAAACTTTACCACAATAACCTTAGCATTTTCACATGTGAAGCCATAGCAATTTGCGAAGCTCTTAAATTTATAGTCGACTCTAATTATCACCACTTTGTTATACTGTCCGACTCTATGTCCGTGCTTAAAGCCTTGCAGAACAATAAATCTTGGAACTATAAAGACAATCCAATATTATGGGAAATAAGAAAATTGCTGCGCCGAATAACATTGCGTAGAAAACAAGTCTTTCATATGGGTCAAAGCACATACAGGACTAAAGTATAATGAGCTAGTAGACTTAATAGCAAAGGATAGCATTATTAATGGTACAGCAGCTAATTACACGCTCAGCTTAAATGACGGATATAATAATGCAAAAACAAATATTGCCAATAAATGGAAGATAAGATGGAAGGAATATAGCAAAAATAAACCCACAAGATATACTCAGCTTGTAACTGAAATTCCACATAAATACGCATAAAAACCTAACTGTCCCTAGAAAATACATAACAACAATTATACGCATGAAACTGGGACATGCTTGTTATCCTGCTCATCTGTATAAAATCAAAATATTACCTTCAGATCAATGTGAAACTTGTAATGTTAGGTATGATCTAGATCATATATTCTTTCATTGTAACAAATACATAGCCGAGACCAACAAGCTATTTAGTGTTTTAATCAAAGAGTGTAAAGCTGTTTGTCCTTTTAACATTCTTAATCTTTTAGCCCTAGAGAGTATAAAGGTAAATAATGCATTGATTTCCTTTTTGAACAGAATAATCTTAAAACTATAAATTACTTTTATGTTGAATTGATGCTTTTTAATAGTAGGCAGTAGGATAATCTTACCCATTTTTTATCCTTATGTTACTTCCTTTTTAAGTGGTTTTCTTTGTGTGTTTAAAACAAAAAGTCGCCCTGATCGACCCCAGTGGCGTGAAGTGTGTGTCCCTGTCATATATGTGATAGTTTTAGCTTGTATTTACCCTTTATTATTAGTATGATAAATAATTAGAAAAATAAAATACAAAACTCCTTTTTTTAAGTAACACTTTGTGACTGACTGAATGGCTGATAAGCCTATTGCCATTAAATTTAATTAAAACAAAAAAGTCAAATATAGAGGAAAACAGTATTGGTATAACTCAGGGCAGTATTCTTGGACCTAAATTATTTGTAATCTTTTTAAATAATATTGCGCATGTTAATAGTGGGTTAACATTAACAAACAATGCTGATGACACAAATCTCCTGGTTTCCGGATCAAATATACAAAGTCTTGTTCAAAATGCAGAATCAGCTTTTAACATTAGAAGTAACTGGTTTTCACAAAATTAATTACTTTTATTTTTTTTTTTTTGCTTTGGTTGGCTTTTCACAGGAATGCATACAGCCACTACATTTAACGTATTATATTTAAGTTTTTATAACCAATTAATTTTTTAATTAGTATCTGTATAAAAATCTATAAAGCTACTTTTATTCCGAATCAAACAAATCAAAGTAGAAAAACCTGAAAATACTACTTTATGTGGAAAAAAATTACATTAGATGAAAACACTAAGTTTTTAGGGATAACTATAGAAGAATTTTTGTCATGGAGCAGTCATATAAACAGTCTATGTCTAAAACTAAGTATTATAGGTTATGGGATAAAAGTTGTATCCAACTACATGAATTTAAACACAAATTCTGTACCATACAAACTATGAATCTGTACTGAGATATGGAATACTGTTTTGGGGAAGTAGCTCAGAGCTACAGAGAGTTTTTGTTATTCAGAAAAGAATAATAAGAACAATTAATACAATTAATTTCTTGGACTCTTCAAGAGGAATATTTAAAAAGTTAAATGTAATGACAGTATATGCTGTTTATATCTTTGAGTATCTGATGTTTTTGTTTAAAAATAGAGATAAGTTTGAATCTGTAAATATAACTAATACGAGGGCAAATAACTTGATATATCCACAACATCGGCTAACTATTACAGAAAAAAGTCCTTATTATATGTGTATCAAGCTGTTTAATGATTTACCAAATACGATGAAGTCTATTAATAGTGTGTCAAAGTGGGAAAAGACATTAAAAAAAGTGTTAATAGAGACTGAACCATATAGCCTAACAGACTTTTTAGATAAGGGATAGGAGCCAAAGTGCTACCTTATTGACGTTATTTCATTTTATGTTAACCTGTTAATTATAATTTGAAATAAAGAAGTATTATTATTATTATTAACATAAGTTGCTTAAGGTTATTTCAAAAATTTAAAAACCTTATGAAGATCTAGCATCACAAGTTTTAAAATACAGTTCAAAAAAATGTTCCATACAATGGTGGTTTCATGTTGATTTCAGAAATAACATAGTCAAATTTGAAGAATATTTACCAAAAACTAATTTGGCTAAGACTTGCAGTACTTCAAAATGAGGCTAAAATTATATTTCTCGGCTCGGGCTCAGTGCTAAAATATTTGACGCTTGATTTTTCATCTGGATTATGTAGTATCATTCATATCATAGTTACCATTTGTAAGTATAAAAAGTAAAGATAATTCGGATTCGTGATCCGATAAATGGGAATGGATTCGATTCCCTTTTTCCTTAAAAAAGGAATCGTGATTCGTATTGGTGATTCGATTCCTTAACAAGGATCCGGAACTGTAAATCGATTCCTTTTTGAAGGATCCGTCCCAACTCTGGTTCCAAGTTTCAACGATTTGCCCATAAAAGAGTCTATATTCTCCCCTGCGTTAGGAAACCATATGCTGAATATTGAAGCGTCTGAATACAGTAGCTTTTTTGGCGATGGATTTCCTCATTTTGAGGGGCAATACCTACCATAAAAATTAAATTTAAATGTGCTTTTTTTTAATTTATTATTTAATTGTAATACCTTAAAAAAAAGTTGGTAAGATTTTGCATTAGGAGTATTTTTATTTACATTTGCCGATAAGTGCCTCTTCTTTTTGATTAGTTCTGGTTACTACTAACCAGAACTAGTACTTAGTTTTAGTTCTGCTAGTTTTGGTTAGTAGTAAACAGAACTAACTTGTTACGACAAAGTGGCGGCGGCAAGATTTTCAAAATTGTTTATCTAAAAAGTGAGGCATGGGACCCACACCAAGTATATACCAGATGTTTAAGGAAAACACTTTGGTAAAGAGAATATTCAATTTGAAGTTTGCAAAAAAAGTTGATTTTTTTGGGTACCCCCCCAGGAATAAATGGAACTTTTAAAGCAAATCCTCTATTTGTTTTATTTTTTGTGGGTTTAATTAAATTTTATCGTCAAATCCCAAATTTTCAAAAATTATTTATCTTTTTCTAAAACCCAAAGCCAGATCAAATTTTTTCACTCAACAATTTTGAAATGTTTGAAATGCCTCTAATTTCAAGGAAAATGCAGATATTTTGCGAAATTACTACTAACTAGAATGAACCACGAGAATAGTTTAGATGGTGTTGCTAAACTGCAAACTAAAACTAACAACATCCACACGATGACGCCAGGAAACAGGAAGATACTTCAAAAAAGATTCCTTTTTTAAGGAAAAAGGAATCGATTCCTATTTATCGAATCACGTAACCGGATCATCTTTGGTTTTTATAATTACAAATGGTAACTATGGTTACTAGCCAAATTAGTTTTTGCTAGGTAGGTTTAAAGTGAGTGGATTTTTTACGCCTTGCACTGCGACCGCTCGGTCTATTGTGGCTCACACGTTTTTATATTTCTCCCAATAGGATCGGACTTCTAATGAATCCGATACTAGATTGGGAGAGAGTTCTTACATCTCCTCTTACTCCTGTCGCTACCGGGCACGACCACAATGTGTTCTGATGTGTTCTGGTGTCCTCCTCTCCCGGTCTAGTGACGTGGGTAGCTACCAGGTCCTTGTTACAGGAACCAGATGTTCTTTCTGATGCCGCATCTCCGGCCCTACCCTATGAAAACGGTCCTATCCGCTTTTTGTTTAAAGCCAGGGAACCCTTTACCCTATAAAGGCGGTTCTGTCCGCCTTCTGTTTGGATTCAGGAATCCCTTCCTAAGCATTTGTTTGTTCGGGCTGGATTAACTCTTCCCCGTGAAACAGGCGCCGGTGAGTTCAGGGGCACCTTCCGAAACTGATTCACCCGTTTCGGTCGGCGCACCTTTGTCTGCTTGTGACCTTGAGTGGCACCTCTCGAAACGGATTTATCCGTTTCGGTCAGCGCACCTTTGTCACTCTTTTCGTATGAAAGCGGTTCTGTCCGCTTTCTGTTTGGAGCTAGGGAAGTCATAGTCCACCACGGCAGAGCTCCGCATTACCGCAGTAAGGCTAGATACTCTGAGAGGTCGCCCTGTATCTCAGAGGCACCGTTGGAGACACCTGTTTAAGGCACAGGATGTCATTCACTCATAGCCTTGTGTTCATCTTAGCTTCGGATCCCGTTCCATACGCTAGCCAAAAGAGTTGGCGATAACCAGCAACTCTAGCGCATATTCCAAAAGATCCTACTGGGCCAAACCACGACGACGACGTGTGAACACAGCGGTTGGGTAGTTTTTGGTAAATATTCTTTAAATTTAAATGTTATTTCTAAGATCAACATGAAACCACCCATAAATGAAACATTTTTTTTAACTGTATTCTAAAACTTGCGATGCTAGATGTTCATAAGGTTTTTAAATGTAATTCTTAAGATAACCTCGAGCAACTCATAAATGAGACATCTTATTGTAATTTTACAGGAAGTTTCCAAGTACCGTTTAATAATTTCTCCGCTTGCAAAATATAAAAATGTATTAAAATGTCAAATTCATGTTTGTAAGACATCCTGAATAGAAATTATAAAATGTCCCATTTAAAAATCCCTCACGATTATCTCAAGGATAACATATTACAAAATTATGAAGATCGAGCATTATTAAGATCTATGGTTACGAGAAAAATGTTTCATTTAAATGTTGTTTCTTTAGACCTGAAAAACAACATCTTTTGGTTAAACATCATATGTTAGGTGTGTTTCCTTATTTAAAGATTTTGAGGCAGATGTTTTAAAATCCTTTACCTTTATTTTCGAAAATCAATGTAATCCTGATTAAGAATCTTGGGTAAAAATTTGGAAATTTAAAATGACGGATTTTTACATTTTTAAACCTATTTGCCTTAAATTCAGGAAATGAGGATTTTGGAGGGTGCTAGGTCAAAATTTGGAAATTACTAATCTAAGGTCAATATTTAAAATGGCAGAATTTGGTAGGTATTTCTAAAACGATTTGTCTCAAATTAGAAATATAAGGAGTCGATTCCTTTTGGAATCGGATCCTTTCAAAAAGAAATCGATTCGGATCATTTTAAAATTAAATAATGAATTCGGATCACGGTTCCAATTTTTAAAAAAGTATTCGATTCCAACCTTTAGATCCTTAAAAAGGAAAAATTCGATTCCTACCCAGCTCTGACAGACGCTTTTATATTTTAACAGCTGTTGTCTAACGCAGAAGAGAATGTCCACCACTTTATGAGCAAATTGTTGAGACATTGTTTTCTGTGAGTTGTAGGCTTGCGTCGTGCTATAGAAGACAATGCCAATACGCTACCGGGTGTTTTTATCTTAGTGCGGGACTTATAAAATCCCGTGGAGATTAAGAAGTAAACAAATTTAGTCTTTTCTATTGTTTTACCTGTTTTTTATTTTTTATTGGTAGTTTCTCTTGACGAGCCTCGGGCCTTCCCCACAGTTTGTCATAAATGGTTATTTTTAGCAGAGCTGGGACGGATCCTTTAAAAAAGGAATCGATTTACGGATCCGAAACCTCATAAAGGAATCGCATCACCAATACGAATCACGATTTCTTTTTTAAGGAAAAAAGAAATCGAATCCAGGGAATCGATTCCTTCTTATCGGATCACGAATCCGGATCATCTTTAGTTTTTATATTTACAAATAGTAGGTTAGGTTAGGTTAGGTTTAAAGTGAGTGGACTTTTTATATTTCTCCCAACAGGATCAGACTTCCAGCTAATCCGATATCAGATTGGGAGAGAGTTCTTACATCTTCTCTTACTCGTGTCGCTTCCGGACAGGAGCACAATATGTATTCTGGTGTCTCTGTCTCCTGGAAAGTATGACGAGCAGACGATTAGATCCGTCATGCCCTCCTCTCCCGGTATAGTGTCGTGGGTAGCTACGAGCTCCTTGTTACAGGAACCAGCCTTTCTCTATGAAAACGGTTCTATCCGTTTTCTCTTTAAAGCCAGGGAACCCTTTTCCCTACAAAAGCGGTTCTGCCCTCCTTCTGTTTGGATTCAGGGATCCCTTCCTAAGCACCTGTTTGTTCGGGATGGATAAGCCCTTCCCCGTGAAACAGGCGCCTATGACTTTAGGGGCGCCTTTTAAAACGGATTCACCCGTTTCGATCGGCGCACCTTTGTCTACATGTGACCTTGGGTGGCACCTCTCGAAACGGATTTATCCGTTTCGGTCAGCGCACCTTTGTCACTTTTTTCTTGTGAAAGCGGTTCTGTCTGCTTTCTGTTAGGAGCTAGGGAAGTAATAGTCCACCACGGCAGAGCCTCGCATTACCGCAGTAACGCTAGATACTCTGAGAGGTCGCCCTGTATCTCAGAGGCACCGTTGGAGACACCTGTTTAAGGCACAGGATGTCATTCAATCATCAGCACGGTATGCTAACGCCTTGAGTTTAGCCTTGTGCTCGTCTTAGCTTCGGATCCCGTTCCATAAGCTAGCAACCAGAGTTGCCGATAACCAGCAACTCTAGCGCATGTTCCAAAAGACCCTACTGGGCCCAACCACGACAACGACTTGCGAACACAGCGGTGGGTTACAAATAGTAACTACAATATGAATGATACTACATAATCCAAAGGATGAATCAAGCGTCAAAGATTGTAGAACAGAGGCCGAGTCGCGAAATATAATTTTAGCCCCATTTTAAAGTGCTATAACTCTTCAAAAAAAAAGTTTTTGGTAAATATTCGTTAAATTTCAAAATGTTATTTCTGAGATCAACATGAAATCACCCATGAATAAAATATTTTTTCGAACTGTAATCCAAAACTTGCGATGCTAGATCTTCGTAAGTTTCTTAAATGTGTTTTTTTAAAATAACCTCAAGCAACTTATAAATGGGACATCTTAGTGTAACTTTACACTAAGTTTTACAAGTACCTTTTAATAATTTCTCTGCTTGCGGGATATAAAAATGTAATAAAATTTTAAATTTATTTTTGTAAGACACCCTAAATAGTTAAAATAAAATGTCGTATTCAAAAGTCCCTTGGGGTTATCTTAAGGAAAACATATTACAAAATTATGAAGATCAAACAATCAAAACTTTTAAGATCAAATGCAAGTTAAATTTATACCCGTTTTTGGATACACACCCTATGGTTGAGAGATTATTTCATTTAAATGTTCTTTTTCTGATCTTGAAAAACGACATTTTTTTTGTTAAAAATCACATGTATTTCCTTATTTAAAGATTTTAATATGCAGATGTTTTAAAATTATTCATATTTACTTCCAAAAATCGATGTAATGCTTATTAAAAGTTTTATGTTAAAATTTGGAAATTTAAAATGGCGTATTCAAAATGGTGGATTTTGCATTTGTTAACCGATTTGTGTCAAATTTCAAATGTAAGAAATCGATTCCTTTTGGAATTGAATCCTTCCAAAAAGGAATCGATTCCTGGATTCGATTCCTACTCAGCTCTGATTTTTACCCAATAAAGAATGTGCAAGTTGCTTATTTCGACACACAGAACAGTTTTTTTAATTTCCTATGGCCCTTTCTAACACGGACATTTTTTTTTAGCCCAATCTTCCTCCTACTCCCAGCTTCTCTTCGGCATCCATTGAAAAGACCCCTGATGATGTTGTCGAAATGATGAATAAGCTGGCTTTAAAACCAAAGCGCGCCGTAATACCGAAAAAAAGCAATAATCCACAGTAACAACATATTTTTATTATCCTTTTTTGCGATTTTTTAACATTTTTTTCTGCAGTGAAAACATTCCTTGACTAAAATTTATTTACAGTTAATTTCTGAAGCATATAAGTTAACATTTAAATTTATCGGACTTTAACGATAAATTTAAATACCCGAAAAGCGTAAATTAGTTACAGTTTCAATAAATTAGCTTTTTGAACTGGACGGCGGTTTGCACCACTAACTCTTAAAAGTTGACAATAACTAAGTAGCACTTAGTATTAAGGTTGAACTTAACGATTAATAGCTTTGCACAAGTTACACTTATTATTTTTTTAGTTAAGTATTAAAAATGCTTGGCAACATTGTAAAAATTGTCCAATTATTGTATGTTTGGTAATAGGCCTTTTCATCACAATTTTTTTTTGTGCGCATGCGTCAGTATCTGCCATTTTTTTCGTACTGTTTTTTGTAAACAAGCATGTTAAAGGGCCTGTAAACACATAATTAAAATAAAAAAATACTAAAGAAAGTATAGTTATCGAAGAAAAGAAATACGAAAATAAAGAAAAAGTGCCTTAATTAGCAAATAGGTTTTTTTAATCGATTATTATAATGATATCAGTACAAAAAGGAACGAAGAAGCGGTGTTGTTATGAAGTATGTAAGAGTGATACACGCTATAAATCATTTAAATACAATACAATTTAATCAATATAACAATTGTATATATGTGTTAGGCCTAATTAGAATAAAATTATAGATACTTTTTGTATAGTAAAGAAGTAATGATGCCTAACCTCTCAATCAGCTCACTTCTTTTTCCTTTTTAAAGACGTCCATGACATTTAAGCTACCTTTTTAATTGCGTACAATTATGGGGTTCAACTGAATTATAAATCAGTGAAGCACCATCAACGATTTTTTCCAGTAAATGATTTAATTGGGGAGATAATACTGCATTCCCAGCCATTGTCGATCAAAACAGTACGAAACTTTTGAATTGCCGTCATTTCAACATGGCGACTGCGCTTGCGCTTGTCACATGATGAAAAGGCCTATTAGAGCCGCATTATTAGTAAAGAAGAAGAAGACAATTTGACAGAAAATTAAATTTTTGTTTCCCAAAAAGTTCAAATTCGTTTCTTACAGTTAATTTTTTAACAAAGATAAGGTTTTTAGTTGTTAATTATTATTTGTCGTGCGCTTTCATAATGAGTAGCAGCAACCGAGAAAAAGCAAAATACTTAGGGAAAAAACACTTTTATTAAATATAATCCACGATTATAAGCACACAATAGAAAAGACTTCGCTTCAATATGATAAAAATAAAATAACAAAAAAATATACAAGTTGTTTCTTTACCATTACAAAAAAATTTACAGACGGACTTTTTGGATAAACATATGAAAAAAATGCCGATAATTGTCTCGAAAGTTGCCTCCTCTCCGATTTTGACCAAATTTGGTATACGGGGGTTTTTTAGGGCGCTGATTACGAATCTGAAAAATGTTTTTTTCGGCAACGTTTCGTTTTCGAGATATTCATCATCAAAGTTGAAAATTAAACTAACCTTATTTACACTATTCCTCCTTCTTTTTGCACAGAATTCTTGATTCTTACCAAATTGGTACACAATATTACAAACACCTTTTAAAAACTTGTTTTTATATTAATTTTATATTTTTTCCCATTTAATTGCAAACCTCCACTTTCACACGCGCAACGTGTAGGCAACCATGTATACACTAGCCTTTTTGTAATAAATGTGGCTGCTGCCTTTGAACTTGAAAGTTCGCAATTTAATGGAAAAAAGGTGTAAAATAAATAAAAATACAAGGTTTTAAAAGGTGTTTATAAAATATTGTGTGCCACTTTAGTGTAACAATCAAGAATTCTGTAAAAAATATGGTGAAAATTAGGTTAGTTTGATTTTTAACTTTGATGATGAATATCGTAAACGAAACGTTGCCGAAAATTTTGCAGATTCGTAATCAAGCCCCCGTATACAATTTGGTCAAAACGGAGAGACAAGCTTTCAGACAATTACCAAAATGCCTAAACTTCTTAACTTTTGATTTATCGGGCTATAAATTATTAAGAAAAGAAATTATATTATTTTATTTTATAAGTGTGAATGAAATGAATAAGGGCATAAAATTTGAGATACTTGTTGATTTTTCCAAGGCTTTCTTCCAACAAAATTTATAATATTCTGTTACACTGATAAAGGGTTGAAATTTGCACCCATAATGGTTTTTCTATTCTATCGTAGTATTGAATGACGACTTCGTATGGTCGACATGTATTTGATTTGTTTACTCGAAAACGGCAAAATTAACAAACAAAATGCACTGGACAAAAAAGTTTCTATATAAGTTTTCAGAATGCATTTTCTCAATTGTAGATTTCCAACCTTAAAAAAGACTGGATCATTATTTAAAACAAAAAAACATTTAAATCAATAAAACTTTCTATTTTTGAGGTTATAAAATTACAAAAGTATTACTTAAGACAAAGAAATTTTAGGCTTAATCTAGTTTTAGTTTTAAGTGACAGTTAATAGTTAAGTGTCTGTTGTGCAAACGAAATCTTACACTTAACTATCGCTTAAAGTTAAGGTTTACCTAAATATCACTGGTGCAAACCGCTGGGAGTGTTTTAATTAAGAAACATAAATTGAATTTTTTTTCTTCTTGATAATGAGAGAATCTTAAAAACTTATTGTGTTGTGCTGTACTATTTTTTCTCGATTATGCTAGAAAGAATTCTGTGCAGTTACTTTTTCCAGTTTAAAATCTAACAAAAATATTTTTATAGATCTATTTTAAATAATTTAGAAAAAAATATAGCGACCAAAATATTTTTTTAGACAAAAAACTGTTCAACTCTGGTAAAGTCCATTAAATAAATTTAAAAAAATCGCAAAAAATGAGTAAATTTTCTATCCTATAATTTTTGGTTTATTTTGTAATTTTGCTCTCAGGAGTTAGAACTAAGTTCAATTATTTGATATTGTCAATTTTTGTTTGTAAACTTATTGAACTAAGTTGTTTTTTTTTTAGTGTAGGATTAAAACATTTTTTTTATTTTGATGTTGTAAACGTTATTGTTGATAAATTCGGTGCATCGCACAGTGCTTCGAATGTATAGTAAGAGTGGATAAAAATTCGGTAATTGCCTCAAAAGTTGCGGCAACGCCGCGCCGATTGTAACGGATCTAATAGAATTCTTGGTCGGAAACGTTTCGTTTTCGACATATCCATCATCAAACTTGAAAATCAAACTAACCTCATTTTCACTACTCCTCGTTCTTGCACACAATTCTTGATTTTTACACTAAACTGGCACACAATATTTTAAAAACTTGTTTTTATGTTTATTTTATACCTTTTTTTTATTTCTTTACAAACCTTCACTTTTAAATGCCACAACTATGTATACATAGGAATATTTCACCAAACATGGCCGCGGCCTTTGACAGTGAAACTTCGCAATTTAATGAAAAAAAGATATAAAATAAATATAAAAACAAGTTTTTAAAAGGTGTTAATAAAATAATATGTTCCAATTTAGTGTTGAAATCAAGAATTGTGTGCAAAAAGAAGGGATAATATAGTGGAAATAAAGTTAATTTGATTTTTAAGTTTCATGATGGATATCTCAAAAACGTAATCTTTTCGACTAAAAACTCTTTCAGAATACTTACATTTAAAACACCGATGGGGTTTAAGAATTTTTTTTTTGTTTTCCCAAAGTTGTATTCTTCTACAAAATGCATAACAATTGGATCCATTTTATAATCTTCAGCCACAAACACCACACTTTAATAATTTAATTTATTTATTTAAAGATAAACTTTACAACAAAACTTACGGAGTCGGGTTTACAGAAATGTTCTATTATAGACAGGAAATTTCTTCTCTATGGTGTTACAGAGTTCTCCTGCTGATGTTTTAAAATTTGCTACTCACATTTAAGCCGTCTTAACTCGGGTAGATTAAATATAATTTTATTCGGTGTAAACCGTCGGTCCTTTTTGGCGGACGAAAGTGACAGCTTTGATCTTTGACAGTTCGCGTTTCGCAAGAAAACGGCAAATTCCAGTCAACCTACAAAATATTTTTGTTGCTTTTACGTCTTTTAAAGTTCTGTAGGTTTTTTCTGCAACTTTTTTTGTAATTAATTTAATTTTATATTTGGAAAAAATAGGGTTAGGTTCTAATCATATAGTAAACTCTCATTTTGGTACCAATTGATCCTCGCGGTGTAAACTAGACTATTGTGTTGATTTTAAATAATTGTAAACAGTTAGATAATCCTACCAAATAGTTGTCTGAGAAGTGTTTACAATTACCAAAAGGAAAATGACTCTATAAAAAATACTTCGATTTTTTATTTTTGTCCTTAGTCATGGCCGCCTGCAGGGAGGGTCAGGGGGTGTCCGTCGACCCACTGGATTTAAAAAAAAATACTCAAAACAATTTCTGTCTAAATCCTTAAATTTTACCATATCGCCTAGGAATAAAATGAGTATGATTACTATTTAGAAATTAAAGTTTTGGTATATGTGTTTTTAATTCAATTAATTCTAGACTAGTAAATTGACTTCAACTTTTTGACCCCTTCTACATTTTTTTCTGGCGGCGGCCCTGTCCCTAGTATAGAGCACTGTGCATTGGCTTAATTTATTTTAAGTTTTATGAAAATTAAAAGACAGATACGAAGTAAAAAATGTGATAAATCTACTTTATACACATCCGAATTGAATTCCTACAGGTGTTCGGTAAAAGTGGGACCTGAGCGAGCATACATAATTTTCTAATGATTTTTAGAGCTCTGTTGCGTCCGTTAGGGCTGGGCATATATATCGAATTTCGAATAACTATACGAATTTTTTAATAGATAAAATGATATATTGATAAATCGAATATATCGATTTTATAAACACTTTTAACAGAAAAACAGTACAGCGATATTTTGATATATCGACATTATCCATGTATTTTTATTATCGATTTTCATTATAGTTCTTTAATATCGCCCAGCCATTGTGTCTGTGGTTTTAAGGGGGTTCTCTGGTTTGACGGTCTAATTTTCATGCATTTTTTGGGATATTTTTGTGAGGACCAGTGAAGAGATGATTTTAGATTTAGATTTTTAGATCATTTGTTTATAAGTGTTCCAAGAGTTTTAGCGTTCTGAAGACACCTGCCTCGAAAAAATGGACGCTCACTCCCTCCACGAAATCAGCTGATTGGCTTATCTGAAACTGAAAAAATCAGCGGCGTTTTAATCTGTAAGCTTAAATACACGAAATGGACTATTATAAATAAAAAAAAATAAAAATTGATTTTTTAACAGACTTTAGAACAAAAAAAATCAATTTTGGGGTGACGCATTCAGTGCATCTATATGTGCTGAGTTAACCCTATAAATTTGAAGTAAATCGGTCAAACCGTTTTTGAGATATGATGGAGGAAAGTTTGAAAAGCATAGTTTTAAGAAAAACGCGTTTGAAGTTACGACTATAAAATCCTAACTTAACATTAATCTGTGATACCAAGACTAAAATAAATTTCACAACGGAAATAACTACACCAATTTTTCCCTAACTTGTTTAAACTTGTCTGTACTTGCATAAGAATACATTTGTGTAGAAGGGTGTCAGGTATCAAGCTGGCAGACC
Source organism: Listronotus oregonensis (assembly GCA_019359885.1). Lineage (NCBI taxonomy): Eukaryota > Metazoa > Arthropoda > Insecta > Coleoptera > Curculionidae > Listronotus > Listronotus oregonensis. The sequence continues at coordinate 93,004 of JAHBCN010001067.1, forward strand.
ACAATACACAATAGGGTCGGGTAGAGAACTCGATCATTTACTGGCGATCGAATCAATCATTGACCAATTTCTCAAATGACCCAATTTTTTCAATCGTTCATTTAATCAATCATTTTTATAAGCGTACCAAACCAAACGTCCCAGCGATGGTCGATCGGTCGATATTTCGATATGGTCGGATTTGGGCAATCGACAAGTTTCACACTTTCATAATTAGTCATCGAACGAATGATTGCAACCGGAGCGGGCGAAGCCGAGCCAGTCGCCAGCCAGACAATACAACTTAATTCGTTACGTTACTTTCAGTCGGGTAGTGATTCGATCACTGCGAGTGTAACGGGATTCGATCGTTCAATATTCATAAACGATTGGGTCACTGTGATCGAATCATTCACGATTGACGCTTCTCTAGGTTCGGGCTCTCAGCGCTCCGAGCACCTGCCTCTTCTAACTGCTGGATCTTTATAATGACTTCGAATTTTAAAAAATCACTTTACCACCATATTCTAGACATATTAGGGAAACAATTATTTATGCAAAGAAATATAATCGATTTTTTGAACCTATAAAACCAGAGAACCCCCTTAATTCTTCACTTTTTTAATGACATTGACAAATAATAAATTCCGCCCTCTCGGATGAAATGCAGTAGTGTATAAAGAGATTCATTGCTTTTTAATATGGATAGATTTTTTAAGAATTTTACGGTACTTTTTGGTAAAATTTAAATAATTAAGAACAGAAGTTTATTTTCGTGCTCATGTTTTTTGTATCAAAGGCTGTTGTGAAATTTTTTGTTATACAGGTAGTTTAAATGAGTGATACGCTTGATTCGGTAAAGAGAGGTGCTGAGACTAACTGATAGATGGAAATCATTCAGAGTTTAACCTACCATATACAGCAACAAGGAAAATTCGCGATTCATATAAAAAAACTTATTTTATTTTCGATTTCTTTTTCCTTTTATCGTAAAACTCTTAAAACACCAATTAAGAGTTTAAATAAATCTTATTGTATACAAGATATTTGCAAAATGAACAAGGATAGCGTAAGGAAAACATTTTTTATCTTAGGATAGTCAACAAATGCTAAAAGCCTAAGTACTAAAGTACCGTGGGTATCTTGTAATCTTTTTAAACTTTTTACTTTTTGTAGTGTACTATCTGAATAAATAAAATGTGATAAAGGATTTCAGGACGTTTTTAGGGAAGTGTAATAAAGGATATAAATAAAGAAATTATTTCTTTTCTAGAACATATGTCAGATTACTTTTTTAACCTATAATTTTATTTTTAAATATAGTGATAGAAAAACATGAAAATAAAATTTAATTTCTAAAGATCAAAGTTATTTTTGATTAAACCAAAATGATATGGAATAATCATCTAAAAACCAATTAAGCTTTTTGACATCAGTTAAGTTTAATCCAATCACTTAATGGAATTTATTTGGAAAAATAAGTTTTATTTCAGATTTTTGAATAAGCCGTTCTGCCTTCGAAAGGGATACAACTTTTGAATATGAACAAGTTATATAAATAATATTTTTTTCTAAGTTTAAAAGTAAAGACTGTTAAGATTTATTAATATTATTAACAGTATTGGTAAATATACAGGTGGTCCCAAAATCAGAGTTTTCATGGTAAAGTATATGTTTTTTTTAATGACATCCTATAATACGTGTTTAAACTGCTGACAGTTTTTTTTAAACTATTTTCTGTCATGATTAATTTAAAATAACTCTTTTAGTGTCAGAGTAACCAATTTAGTTGCTTTATTAGTTACTTAATTATCTTAAAAACCAGCAATAATTGACATATAGTGTATTAGATATTTTTGATGTAGAATTGAATGTAGAGTCAATTAACAAAGAAAACTATGTTTTTAAGACATTCTGTATATTTACTAATATTGTTAATATAATTAGTGTTACCAAACACACATTTATAATCATAAGAATAAGTCAAGTGTTTTAAATGTTGCTTGAATCCTTGAGTTATATGCCATAGCAGAAAGTTACGAAATCATTGCAAAATAAATAAATAGGCTAACAATCAGATTATAGGTATAAATGAAATATGAACTACAATTTTGCGAATTACCTAAAAAAAACTAATAATATTAGAAATAATAATGTAACAGCCTGTACTGCAGAGCAAATCATAGACCTAATTCAGGCATTCACGTTAAGTACGCTTAATAAGAAGTTTATTCATTGTTTCTGTTTACGTGTATTTTTAATTAAAAAAACAATTTTAGTGTAACATATGTAAATGTATAAATAAAGTAATAATTTGCATTATAAAAATATGTTGTTTATTATGTTTATTAAAAATAAATTACATTGATTTATATTTAAACCTGATTTATGGTAAGTTTGTTATACAGAAATAGTTTACATTATTTTACACTTTTTCTACCTACGTAGTCCTAAGATACACCTTCCATAAAAGCGCTTACGTAAAAAAAGTGTACCATAGTGTACACTATATATTGTGGTTGTGATGATGATTCCTTGGATGTTTGAGACACAAGACCGTGAAGACTGTGTTACAATAGTGGGCTTAAATTGCAGTAAATTAAGATGGCGCTGGTATTCCAGAGGACTGTTTATTTAATGCTATTCTGGGGCCACTTTTTAGTCCTACAGTCTCAGAAAGATTATAAGCCCATTTTTTCTCTTTCGCACGCTTGTTTGCCCGGCCAAGCGGCAAGCCTGTCTTAGCAGGTATATTCTCGAAGAACCAACTCTTCGACAATATACCTGCTCTGGGCAGCCTTGTTGCTCTGCAGTGCGAGAGAGAACAAAGATAAGCTTTAAAATATTTCTCCCATACGCTTGTTTTGATTGGTCGGCGAGGAGGTATTTACCCCGCTGGCCAATCAGCACGCAAAGCAGGGTGTACACCTTTTTCCGCCTAACAAACAGAATAAGCGTAGAAAAGAAATAGTTTATAAACCAATTCTTCTTTCTTTTTCGCACACTTGCTCGTTCGTACTGCGGAGGCGGCCTTTAGAAGTATTACGGCGGTTTGCACCACTCTTAAAAGTTCACAATAACTAAGTAGCACTTAATATTAAGGTTGACCTTAACGATTAATAGCTTTGCACAAGTTACACATTATTTTTTTAGTTAAGTATTAAAAATGTTTGGCAACATTGTAAAAATTGCCTAGTTTTGATGGTTGGTAACTAGAGCCGCATTATAAGTAAAGAAAAAGAAGACAATTTGGTAGAAAATTAAATTTTTTTAACAAAAATATGGTTTTCATTTGTGTAATTGTTAATTATTTGTCTTGCGCATTCATAATAAGTAGTAGCAACCGAGAAAAAGAAAATAGAAAAAGGGCTCCAAGTTTTTAATTAGGAAAAAAAATCTTTTATTAAATATAATCCACGATTATAAGCACATAATACAGAAGACTCCCCTTCAATATAATAAAAATAAAATAACAAAAAAATATACAAGTTGTTTCTTTAACATTGCAAAAAATTTTACACACGGACTTTTTGGATAAAAATATGAAAAAAAGGCCTAAACTTCTCCACTTTTGATCTATCGGTCTATAAATTATTAAGAAAAATAAATTAAATTATTTTATTTTATAAATGTGAATGAAATGAATAAGGGCATAAAATTTAAGGTAGTTGTTAATTTTTTCCAAGTCTTTCTTCCAACAAAATTTATAATAATTTGTTACACTGATAAAGGGTTAAAATTTGCACCCATAATGGTTTTTTCATTCTATCATTGTATTGAATGCTGACTTCGCATTGTCGACATGCATTTGATTTGTTTACTCGAAAACGGCAAAATTAACAAACAAAATGCACTGGACAAAAAAGTTTCTATATAAGTAAAGTTTTCAGAATGCATTTTCTCAATTGCAGATTTCCAACCTTAAAAAAAAGGTCATTATTTAAAATATGTATTTTAAAAAATTTTAAATATTCACAAACACAACACAAATAATTTACCGCTTTTCTTTTACCACCAAAACAATAAAAGTTTCAATTTTTGAGGTTATAAAATTACAACAGTAGTAGTTTTTAAGTGACAGTTAACCGTTAAGTGTATGTTGTGCAAACGAAATCTTTCACTTAAGTATCACCAAAGATGATATAGTCTGTCCAAGCTAACATTTTTAGGTTGGCAATGCGAATATCCCTACATGTTAGTAAATTTTGTTTTTCAGATTTAAGTTGGCTGATCTAAGAATTTTAGTCAGGACCGTACTGAGGAAAGGAGTTTCAAAATTTTAATATCTTAAAATTGTGAGATTAAAATAACTAAATTTATTAAAAATTATCATTTTCCTAAGATACAAAATAAAAAGTTCCGTTTCTGCTACATGGAAAAGAACTTGAGGAATCTGGAAGCAGTGTCTATTTTATATTGCCTTACTGACAATAAACGAGCCTATATAGTGCAGATTAATAGTTATTTGTTAAGTGTTTATTATTTAGAAATAGTTTACACTATTTTACACTTTTTGTACACAATTAGTCCTAAAATAAACCTTCAATAAGAACTCTTAGGTACGTAAAAAAAAAGTGAAATAGTGTACATTATTTCTGAATAACAGACCTGTTATGTTTTGTTATATTTGCAGGAAAACTCTAATTTACAGTTGAATTGAAATATCCTGATAAAATATCTCACTATAAGGGATATTTCGATATCCTTATTATGCAATATTTACTATTTTTAAAGATGCTGAAGATAAGTCGATTTATTTCATCTGGATATAACTTTTAGCTGCTTCCTATATTAAATAATAAAATAAATAAAACAGAACAGTAATAATCATTTATTTATTCAAAGTATCATTAACACAATAAGATGCTTATATTTTATAAAATAAATTGTAACAAAAACGTTGAAGGTCGTGTTTTTAGGCTTTAGAAATGGCAGTGTCCATCAGGGGTTTTTATGAGAAAAGCAAATGTATGCAATAACGAAAGAAAAACGTATGCAATCTGCACGACGCAGATACTAGTCTAGACACTTTTAAGATAAGGGAGCAGACAAAGTGGGAGGTTTGTCGTTTTAGCAGTTGGACTGTTGATGGATGCTTGTGAGTCCAATGCTTTTGGCAACTACGTGGACATTGATGTAATGTGTTTAAATGAAATATTCAGTTAATATTTAGTTTTTTATCAAAAGTATTAGGGTGATTTAATAAAGAAAAGCTTAAAAGTTGATAACTTGTAAATGATTTTTTGTACCATTTACCTTATTAATATATTAATAATCTGGGTCCCATAAAATAGGGAAAAAATTGCAGTCGAAGCTGTCTTATTTTTTTTTAATTTTACCTAAATAATTATGTACCATGAATATTGTTGTTTCATTGTTGATGCAATGGTGACGGTAACATATTTGTGTAAATACAACATCATATATAACACTAAAATATTTGTTTGCTCGGTCTCCAGTTATATTGAATTTACAGTAGGATAAAATCCTGCAGATATTTTTATTATTAATTATAAGAAACTTAAGAATGTTTTAAAAAGGGTTACTTTTAATACAATCTATAAATATGGGTACAGTGAGAGTTGTAGTTTCCAACAGAATAGGATTATTTTTCTTTACAGCATTAACTCTCTGATGAATCGTCATCATCACCATCAGTGTCGACCTCAATAACTAAGGGCTCCACTGAAGAAATTATTTGTTTTTCTTTCTCCCAAAAGGTTTTAATTATTTCTTTTACATGCCTTACGTAGTTGGCCCAATTTTCCGGCTTAACTTGGCTAAGTGCCATTTCCCAAGTCTTTAAGACATCTTTCGAGCCAAGAATTAATTCATCATATGCACGTTTTCCTTGACTCCATACCATTTCAATAGCATTAAATTCGCAATGATATGGAGGCAAGCGCAGCACTTGATGACCAGCCTCCTGAATAAGAGCATCAACAACATAAGATTTGGGAGGCTTTGGTAGGCGCTGAATCAAGCACCACAAATTCTTTTTTGTCGCCCCCCCTCTCCCCGTCCCTGTCACATTTATGAGACTTCCTCCCCCTAGTGTGACGTCACACATTTTAAGATTTTACATATAATCAAAACTTATATAAATAATAAGCACATAGAAAGAGTTGGTACAATTCTTGGGGTTTTCATCTACATTTAAGTTTTGCGTTTTAATAATTTAGATTTTTACATGTGACGTCACAAAGCTGATGACCCCCCCATACCCCTTGTCACACAATGTCACAATCCTCTACACCCTCCCCCGTACGTAATTTATGGATGGCCCCTTATCTATTTTTTTAAATAATAACAAAAACATCTTTTTTTACCCAATTACCCAGTTTTCAAAAACAAGTAATACATTACTTTTAAATTAATACGGAGAGTAAATTATGCAAGTTATTTCAAAATCATTAATAAATCTTGAGTTGGGCTTGTATAAAATTATAACTGACAATATAAACCTAAAAAAATAAGTACCTTGTCCTAGAACAGATGCAATTGTTAGAATTTTAGAAAACATAAAAGATGCTTAAAATATTAAACCCAAAATTAAAATTTCGATTTCCCAAACTTAACCAAATTTTGAAACATTTTAAAATTCTGTAGATACCATAACTTTCTGTGACCATGTTTAGAATGTTCTAAAAATAAGTAATGCTTTAATAATATCAGCTTGCCAGTATATATCTTCAAAAGTACAAATTGTGTGACTATAGGTACCCATCAAAGCTGTTTCTTCTCAAATGTCTGTGTGTATGTCCACGGCTAATAGATTATTATTTGGAAAAAGAAAACCAATACACCAAAAAAATGAAATACAAAAACTGTGACCAGCACCCCTTCAAAAAATACTTGGTGTTGTTAACTAATATTATATGTAAGAATATCATAATGAGGTAAGAAAAAAATTAAATTTTATATCCCAAAAGCTTAGCTGTCTTACCTTATACCTGTTTTAAAAATAAATTTATCATTTTCATACTTATGCAAACCGTACAAGTAGTTCCTTTCACAAATCTAAAAAGAAAAACAAACTTTGCAGCCCACATCTAGGAAGTTGCCTTGTGTAGATGCATCAACCCGAATTCTTCGTTGAAGGCTGTAGAAATAAAATTTAAATTAAAAATAAATATTAGTTGTGGCAGTTAAATACCTACTCACTTTTAACATACATGTCATATATTTCATGACGAATTTCGTAGCCAACAGAGTTGCTGACATCAGTAGCTGGCTTGGTCCTTTTTCTTTTAAGAGTACTTATAATGTCTCCACAAGGTCCATCCTTATTTTTTACATTAGCAAGACTAACACCAGTTGCAGCAGACGTTATCTAAAATAAATAGTAGGTACCTATGTATTATGTATGTACATATTTTATCTTATTTATTTATATTGTTACTCAAAACTCATTTAAAGATTTTTGCCATGCAAGTATAATTCAGTTTTAGACAAAATATATACAGTGCAGCATATGGAAAACAGCCAAATCATGCTTTTTTTTGTAATTAGCTTTTAATCCTGTACTATTTTCTGCTGCCCTAAAAACAATGACTTTATACATTTTTTACATTGTAGGGTCACATTTTCATACTTTTTGAAAACTCTGTATAATTCACATGGCTCATACTGTATGTGTATACTGGGTATGTCACAATGAGCAACTATTAAAACTCTGTGGAGAAGGATATTTAATAGATTTTAGATTATATCTTGTCTAGTGTGTATGTTCTTCATATAAAATAGAATCAGTGTGCCAGGTTGCTGGTAGTTTAGAAAGCAGATACTACTGGTTATTATGATAACCAGTAAAACAAGCCCAATGATTTTATTTTATTTCAGGTATGCACACTAGAAAACATAAAGCCCCTTAGTATCTACATTCTCTTTTTCAATTAAGTTCTAAGAAAGCTTATTGTGACAAATCCAGCATACTTAATAATATAATTTTTACGTTTTTAAGTTACGAGTGGGTTTTCTTAACAAACAAAAAATTAAATAAAAATGAATTGCTAATCCTATTTCTGTTGTATTTTATATACGTAAATACATACATAATTACATACATACAAAAAAATTAAATATAATGGATTTTAGAACATAAAACAAACAAAATACTTACTTGTAGAGCAGCATTTTCATCGCCCACAAAGTGAGTTTTAAAAAACTTAAAAACATTGTGTAGCATCTTCTGAGCAGTACTATTCCCCTGCACGTACAAGTGATGAGTTGCAGACTAAAACAATTTTATAAATCCCATTGTAAATAAACAGCATAGCAAAGCATAGCATCTCACAAGCTAAACTAAAAACTAGCAACAGCTTTTCACTGGGCAAGTAAAACACAACATCATTACTTTTTTAAGGCCCCACTGCAGGGGCAAGCGATATCACTGAGAAGGGACTAAGCTAAATAGTAGGCATGAAGCATGCATGCTTTACTTTATTCTTTAAGATTTGCTAGTTGCAATTATAATATCTTATTTCATACTTGTATTGATTTGACTTAGTGTTTGCAATGTTAACGAGTCAAAAATAACTTCATTTTGTTGGCTTTTCTACAAAATATTAAGTAACACAATTTTCTGGTCTTTTAGCATTTTAAAACTTAAGTTATTTATAAATTTATATTTTGCTTTCAACTTACATTGTCAGCAGCTGCCACTATGTTTTGCAAATGGGAATTATCCTCTGTTGCATGACTAGGATCCTAAAAAAATACATACATAAATTTATTTACAACATTTAGCACATCTGAGGATGTCTTTTTGGATTATGATACTACTAAAACAAGTAATTTTACCTTATGCAAGATCACTATTGCATATATATTAAGTTATATTTTCATACCTTCGACTGATCACAGCTCTGAAGTGGGTTTAGAAGCTTTTTCGAACTGGAAATACAGTAATCACTGTGATCCATACTCTAAAAATATCTATTCTAGTGGTTTTTTCTTTAAACCAATAAAAATAACTTAAACTTACTACAAAATAAAATAAATTATGTAATATTAAAAAATGTCAAATAGTCTACACCAAAATATAAAAACACTGCACAATAATCTTTAATCTGACTAATTACTTTTAAACACGAAATAACACAACCAAACACAAGAAATTTAACAAGAAAAGAATCCTTAATCCATTACTGGATAAGCGTCAATCAGCTGATTTTGACGCTGAGTCTAGTGATTTTTGTTTTTGGAACAGCCTGATTCATGTAAGCCAACGCAAAAATGTTAGCTTGGATAAACTATACTAATGTTTATCCAAGCTAACATTTTTAGGTTGGCAATGCGAATATCCCTACATATTAGTAAATTTTGTTTTTCAGATTTAAGTTGGCTGATATAAGAATTTTAGTCAGGACCGTACTGAGGGAAGGGAGTTTTAAAATTTTAATATCTTAAAAAAAATATTGTTAGATTACAATAACTAAATTCATCAGTATTTTTTTCTTGCTGTTCATATATTTGCATAAATTGTGAAAGCTTGATGTTTGGCCGTAATATTTTATAAAAAATTATTATTTTCGCCTATCTAGTGCAGATTAATATTTATTTATTAAGTGTTTGTTATTTAGAAATAGTTTACACTATTTTACACTTTTTGTACACACTTAGTCCTTAAATACTTCAATTAGAGCGCTTAGGTACGTAAAAAAAATGTAAAATAGTTACACTATTTCTGAATATCAAACAGACCGTTATGTTTTGTTATATTTCAGGCAAACTCTTTACAGTTGAATTGAAATATCCTGATAAAATATCTCACTATAAGGGATGGTTCGATATCCTTATTATGCAAATTTAGAATTTTGTAAAGATGCTTAAAGTCGATTTATTTCATCTGATATAACTTCATTAGCTGCTTCCTATATTAAATTATAAAATGCATAAAAGAAAAACAGTAATAATCATTTATTTATTCAGAGTATCATTAACACAATAAGATGCTTATATCACAGCTTACATATTTTATAAAATAAATTTATCAAAAACGTTGGAAGGTCGTGTTTAAGGCTTTAGAAGTGGCAGTGGCCACCAGGCGTTTTTATGAAAAAAGCAAACGTATGTAATGACGAAAGAAAAATGTATGCAATATGCACGCAGCAGATACTAGTCTGGACACTTTTAAGATAAGAGAGCAGACAAAGTGGTAGGTTTGGCGTTTTAGCAGCTGGACTGTAAATGGTTGCTTGTGAGTTCAAGCATTTTAAGCAACTATGTGGCTCATTGATGTTATGTGTTTGAATGAAATAGTCATTTAATATTTAGCTTTTTATTAAAAGCAGTAAGGTAGTTTAATAAAAGAAAAGCTAAAAAGAAGATAACTTGTAAATGATTTTTATTACCATTTACCTTATTAATATACTAATAATGTGGGTCCCATAAAATAGGGAATGTCTTATTATTTTTAAAAAATACCTTTCAATAGCATTGAATTACAAGATATGAATGCAAGCGCAGCACTTGATGACCCACCCTTGAATAAGAGCATCGACAACATAAGTTTTGGGGAAGACTTTGGTGGGGCCTAATCAGCACCACAAAATCTATTTTGTCGCCGATTTTGAAAAAGGGAAATATTTCGTTTTTTAACCATATTTTCTTTCTTCCCGCCACTATTGGCCAGTTTTTTAAAAACCCTCTATGGTAGCTGGCTTTAAACCTAAAATGACTAATGAAGGCCTTTTAAATTAGGTAGTAGATCATCTCTAACCCACTTCAAAAATTTTTCCCACTTTCATCTCGCATGGTAATCTCCTGTTTTTGTTTTGATTTAAAACCTACTGCACCATCAACAAACCTTTTCTAAACCAAACAATGAGAATAATATCAAGGAAAATATAAGTATTCTTAGTTTTTAATTAAATATCCTTTAATGTTTCAAAGAATGCAGCAAGTGTGTTCTTTTGAAATGTTGTCAAGACTACAGGTTTAATCATATGTCCTATGTATAAAATCCCCGTCCTTTATATATATGTGTATTTTTCCAGGATACCCTTATGCTTAAAGTGAATTTATAAGCAAAACAAAATTTTTATTAGAGGATTGTTAAAGTCTTTTCCTTGTATTTTAAAAAATGGGCCCTTCAATTTTCCTTGTTAAAAGTACATTTTTTTTTCAGCGTATAATTATCATTAGAATGTTTTACCTTTCCACTAAAATAACATGTCATCCTCCCTGCAAAGAGCTGTTCGAGAAGATCCAGGTTTCATTGAGAAAAACCCAAAGATTTTTATTTTTCCTAAAACTTTATTTTCCATAAAACCTTTTGAAAATTTCCTTTTTTATGGGTTTCACATTTGGTTTTTCCATTAAGCCTAAGTTACTTATAAGTTTCATATTTTGCTTCTTATATTGTCAGCAACGCCCCTATGCGATCCTAAAAATACATTCATAAATATATTTAAATCTTAAAATATTTGGGAAACTGAGGATGTATTTTTAGATTATGATACTCTTAAAACGAGTTATTTTACCTTTTGCAAGATCACTAAATTTTGATAGCATCATTTTTCAAAAAATATTTATTAGGTTATATTTTCTTACCCGACTCATCACAGTTCGGAAGTGGGTTTCGAAGCTTTTCCAAACTGGAAATACAGTAATCATTGTGAATTTTTAAATAAAAATATCTATTCTAGTGGTTTTTCTTAAACCAATTTTTAAAAAAAAAACTAATCCAAATAAAATAAATTATAAATATAAAAAATGTCAAATAGTCCACACAAAAAAAAAAAAAACACTGCAGAGTAATCTCTAATCTCACTAATTACTTTAAAACACGAAATAACACACCCAAACACAAAAAAAATTAATACAAAAATTGGGAAAGCCTTTTAAACCATTATGGGATTTTCTAATCAGCTGATTTTGACGTTGAGTCCCAGTAATTTTTTTTTTGAAAATAACCAACACAAAAATAGCTTGGGCAAATCGGAGAAAATGGGGGTTTTTTGGGACGTAAATTTGGGGATTCAACAGTATCTGTTTTGGGGAATGGGGGGGATCTCAGATTTTTCCTGCGGGATAGGTGGGAGCAAAAAAACGTATATTTGAGTATTGGGGGAACTGGATATTGCTGTGGTTGGAATTTTGGGGTGGATTAAATTTTTTGTACGTGTACTGATTTGGTTGTTTGTTGGTATAGTGAGTTAATTTGCATTACTTCTATTCGAAAGTTCAATTTATCATTCGGTGTGAGAGTATCAAACCCCAATGCCTGGTCCCAATGTCATCATTTTTTTGGTGGGGACTTTAAATAAGGGGTTTTTCTTTCCCCGAGAATCAAATATTTAAAAATTTTTTTAAGTTTACAAAGATGATTTATTTCTTCTATAGAGAGTACTTCTACCAGGAGTTCGTCCATTTCCCCATTTCGCTATCTGTTGTTTTGGTTCGAATTTAAAGGGTTTTTGCATATCATTATGGCCTTTTTGATATATTCAATTTTTGGCCTTTTTGATGTGTTGGCAGAAACGCTTGTTTGGGAATAGCCCACCTTTGGTAAAAATCCAATTTTAGCGGGGAGGGTTTTATTTTAAGATCCTCCTGATTTCATTCGGTGTGAAGTTCAAAACTTTTAAATGTCAAAAAGGCAATGTCATGTTTTGTGGGTGACTTTAAAAATTTTGTTCCGGAGAATCAATATAGTTTAAAATTATTTTCAAAGAATTTATTTTTCTATAGAGAGTACTTCAAGGAGGTTCCCCTTTCCATTTCCCTTCTAAGTGGTTCGAATCTAATGGATATTTTGGGCATATCATTAAACCTTTTGGCTTCTTTTGATGTGCTTGGCAGTGAACGTCTGTTTGGGGAATCACACTTTGGTAAAAATCCTAATTGTTTAGGGATGGGGTTTTTACAGTTTTAACGATCCTCCTGTTTTTTCCCCCTTTAAAACCCTAAATTATTAAACAAAGCATCGTTCTTTTTCATTTGTTAAAACCCTTTCCTAAAAGAAAAAAAAAAATTTAGGCTGGTTCCCAAAATTTAAGGCACCCTTAGAACAAAGAAACCCAAATGGTCAAACAAGAATGTGAGATTGGGAGATTTGGGAAATACTTAATGAAAGGGGTCTCTTAAAATTTTGGGAACCCATTAGAAAACCTAAATACAAAAAATAAGAAAGTAATGGTGCTGCTCAGGGTATTCCTATTGCTAAATAAACATTATTACTATAGCAACTGTATCATTACACTAAATGACACTATTGTTTTATAGGTACTTGGGTTCAGGATGTACCTACAGATTTCATTACAGCTACAGAGTGGAGTCAACCGCAAGTCTCTATAGTTCCAAGAGTTTGCGTTGCCCTATGGCAACATTAAAGAAGAGTGCTTTCCTGTACCAACTGAACAACGCTGGCTACAAATTGCCCAAGATTTTGCAAAGCGTACTAATTTTCCTAACTGCATTGCTATTGATGGTTAACATTGCAGGATAATCGCGCGGCAATAGCGGATCGCTGAATTATAATTATAAGAACTTCTTTTCCATTGTTTTATTAGCTATTGCAGACAGCAACTTTTGTTTTACATATATAGATGTCGGGTCTATGGTAAAGAATCGGACTCCACAGTATTTAGACAATGTTCCTTGTTTGGAAAATTGAAGAAGGTACATTACGTATTCCAAAACCGGAGAAAGTAGCAAGAACAACACTACCTTATGTATTCGTTGGGATGACTTTTGGACTAACAGAAACTTTGCGACTTTATCTTGCAAAGAACTTAACAAAAGGAGAAGAATTTTTAACTACCGCTTGTCTAGAGCAAGAGGTAATAGAGTTCCTTTGGAATTTTAAGTAACAAATGGCGTATATTGCATCGACCTAGAATGTGTCTGAGGAAGTCGCTGTTCTATCATCAAAGCATGCTGTGCATTACACAATTTTGTTCATGTAAGGAATGGCATTAGATTTAAGGATACTTTAACAATAACAGGGCTATATGATAATAAAAGAACAGAACCAGAAGGATGAGGACGTAACTCTGCTTACAAATACAGACATGCTTTCGCTGATTATTTTAGCAGTCCCGCAGGGCTGTTTCATGGCAGGACACAAAAATATAATTCCGACAAATAATAAGTGTATGTATTAAAATATATCACCTAAATGCTTACCAATTCCCTGCCTTTCTTTTTCATCTTTTTTACCAAAATTGGGGATAACAATTTGGCACACTTCCTTCCAATCGTCCCTTTTAAGTTGCCTGTGTTTGTAATCATCTGATGATGAATCCCACAAAGATTGTCGTTTTTTTATTTCGTCGATAAATAGTTCAACATCGAGGTTTTCCATGGTAACAACATACGTCTTTACACTATCGATACACGTCTTGCAGACTAGCAAATAATCTCATCAGCGACAATAAACGCGTTGCTAAAAGCACCACTTAACTGTCGCGACGCGTTCTCTAATTCCAGGCGACAGAATTTGAAAGCCGCGACACAGGCACCGAGCTGGACTTTTGACATTGCATCCCGATCCGTCAAACTGTTATTAGAAAACAATTGACGGATTCTGAAAGATGCGAACGACCAAGAAAGTGCTCCTGCTCACCGACGTTGATGCATAAAATGGTACAAAACAATTCGTTTAGAGAACGCCGCGTACTTTGTCGCCACGCGACAGGCGACGAAAAACCAAGGAAGTTTAAAGGTGTATGGAAGCCCAATACTGTAGAACAAAATTGTCCAGGCGTGCAGGGCAGCGGGAATAGGGGTTGCCCCGCGAGTTTGCGCAATGAATAGTAGGTCAGAGCCGGACTTCCATAATTCTTTGTTACTATCTATAAAGTTGACATCATCAAATATCAAATTCAAGCATTCACTGTTTTTTATTTTTTGCACTTGTTGGTTATTAAACGATACTACCATAGAATATTTAAAATTAGGTAATATTGATTTTATATCATCTGATATAATATGGAAAGAAGCCTTCTATTTAAATGGTCGATATTTTTGTGAGTTTTGTATTTTTACCAAAAATCTTTGTAAATAAATAAAAACAGATTTTTAAAATAAATTTCAAACATTGTATGATAGTTTCATGTACTTATCACCAATTTTGTGATAGAAGAAGGAAGATAGTGTAAATGAGTTTAATCTAATCCTAAGATTCTGGTTGTACATTAAAAAGTGAAAATTTTTATAACTGCTTTTTAGGCATATACTTTTCACTAATAACAAACATTCATGAGACAGAATAACAGTGGTTAAAAATGTTTAGAACCTTTGGTACCTAGGTATCCCTTACAGTATGTCGAGCTTAAAGTTGATAATGTAAGTTTGAAACCACAAATCTAATTTTTTTAAACAAATACAGAAAAAGCAAAAAGGAACTTTAGCATAAAATTGTACTTTCTTTCATTATATTAAAATTTGCCTGGTCCGCCCAGTAATTAATAATTTTGATCCTTTTAAAGAATGTACTAAATTATTAAATGAAATAAAAGTATCTAAATGTAAACCTTATTTCGGTAATTGTCTAGAAAGTGGCCGCAACTCCGATTTTAACCAAATTTGGCATACGGGGGTTTTTTGGGGCGCTGATCACGAATCTGAACAAAATATTTGGCGGAAACGTTTCGTTTTCAAGAAATCCATTATCAAACTTTGAAATCAAACTAACCTCATTTACACTATATTCCCCCTTCTTTTTGTACGCAATTCTTGATTTTTACACTAAAGTTGCACACAATATTTTATAAACACCTTTTAGAAACTTTTTTTTATGTTTATTTTACACCTTTTTCTTCATTAAATTGCCAAGTATCACTTTCAAACGGGGCGGCCATGATTCCCTATTGTATACCTGGTTGCGGCGTTTGAAAGTAAATTTTTACAATTAAATGAAAAATAGGTATAAAATAAATATAAAAACAAGTTTCTAAATGGGGTTTATCAACTATTGTGTTTTAATTTAGTGTAAAAATCAAGAATTCTGTACAAAAAGAAGGAGAAATAGTAAAAGGTTAGTTTGATTTAAGTTGATGATGGATATCTGAAAACGAAACGTTTCCGCCAAAAAGGTTTTCAGATTCGTGATCAGCACCCAAAACCCATGAACAATTCGGTCAAAACCGGAGTTGCGGCCACTTTCTAGACAATTACCCTATTCTTTTAATAATCCACAGAAATACACAAACATTGTGGAAATCATCTAAAAGATAGTTAAGATTGCCCTCTTTTCTCACTGCTATTTCCTATGAAATTTTCATTATTTTATTATTCATAATAGATAGATTATTATTTTTCGGTTACCTAACGTTACGTCTCATGAGGGCACCTTATTTAAATATAAAAATACTTACCTAAAGTAAAAATGTCGGTTATGTTACCTTGGTTTGCAAGACAAAACCATACAACCTTAATCATTTTGTTACGATATTAAAAGTAACAAACAATAAACACAGAATTATAGTCAAATTTAATAAACACTAATCACTAAAATAAGAAGATTTTATCAATCCAAAAAAACTTCTGCAACCACAAAATATAATCACACAAGCAAAACAATCGAAACTAATACGGCTCCCATAAAGATAATGTGTTTAACTACACACTGATTTATAAGTGTGTAAGTAGGCAACACATTAAATTTCGTGGAATTTCGTTATTGCGCAAAATCGGCGGGGCCAACTTTGACGGATTATTTTCATACTGGGCTGGACATTTTGATCCGAATGGGCCGAGCATTGGGCTTCCATACACCTTTAAACTTCCTTGGACTTAAGCTATTTTCATCCGAGGAGGACGATACGCCACTGTTAACAGCGTTCGACAGAAAAAGAAAAATAAGAGGTAAGAGCTCTTTCTCTCTCTTTCTCTTCGTACTAATTGTTCAGAGGCTTTATACACGATCCCACCTACCAATCAGCACGCGAAGCGAGAGAGGAAGGTTGTACTCTTATTCTTCTTTCTCTCTCACACAGGCTGTTTGTACGGTCGAGCAGCAGGCTGCCTCTAGCAGGTATAAATTCAAAGATACACCCCTCCTTACCGACCAATCAAGTGGAGCAACAGAAAAACACAAACAGCGGAAACCATTGGGGAAACTGGTGTGGAACTAGAGCAAATTTTGAAAACCAGGCTATTGGGCTAGGCCAGGTTCTTGAAATCCATTGGGAAGTAAGAGTTTTTGGAAAAATGACGATGATCAAGCGTAAAATTTGACGACATGTGTACTTAAAAGAGGTCATTTTGAATATTCACAGTTTGCATCTAAAAAATTCACCATTTTCACTATGAAGCACAGAAGTAAATTTTTGCAAAACCTCAAGGTCGTATGAAATCCATTGACAATTGCGTCCGTGCAGTTTTTTAATCAAACTGGTTTAGCTTTATTGTCACCCCAGTGTCAAACTTGTTCCCCAATGGTTTTCGCTTTTACTCTTCTTTCTCTCTCGATTTATTGTTCGCATGTTTGCACTAGTTCGCACCAGGTTTGCACAACCAAGTAGCAAGGCTGCCTCTGGAAGTTTATGTTCGACGGTTTATTTAAAATCACTTTGTCAAAATTGGTTCGTTATTAGCGTCCATATCCTAAATTCAATAAATGTTCAATAAACCTTTTGACAACATCGCTTTTTACAAGGGCAATTTGACAAATTTGACAGAAACGTAACCTTAAAACATTTGGTTTTTTTTGTGTCAATTTGTGTTGGGTTTTTGGCAGAGTAGTTTGGAAACCATTATTTTTATTATGAAAAGATGGGTAGAATAAAAAAATAAAGTCAAAGGGTTAAGTCTAAGTACAGTCATGAATTTATTCCATATTGTAAAAAACGAACGAGAAAACAATCATCAAAAAAAATGTTCCTCCATTCTTAATTATAGCAAGGAGGATCCAAACACTTTTTAGGAGAAATAAGGTCGGATCTACAAACAATGTATTGCCAGAAAGTTTTGAGTCATGCAAGATTAGTTTTAATTCTGTAGATGAAAGAGATTCGATTGATATTATTTTAAATTGTAAAGATACCTCTATTGTTATTCATACATTAGAGGATGTATTATTTATAAAAGGTAAGATTATTTGTATTTGTTTAGGGTAATTGGGGTCCGGTAGTTTAGCTCCATTCGATTTAGAAAAAAATAAATATTACAGATAAAAAGAAACATTTTGTTTAGTAGAATTCCAAAAGAAAAATCCGAAAAAAGCATTTTTGCAGAAAAAATGAAATTAAAAGTCGAAAAATACTATGTTTTTAGGTTAAGTAAAGGCCAGAATTTGCGACATTGTCGAATCAAAAAAAATTTTCGACGGCGCATTTATGATAAAGAAATTTTACAATTTAATGAGAAAACCTAACGACAACTAACCAAAAACTAACCAAAACTAGGTAATAGTTTGAATGTTGTTGTTGGTTAGTTCATTTGTTCTTTCTATAAAAAAACTTCATTTCTGGTAAATGGGAAAAAAACAACCTTCAATAATAACAAATTATTAGAAAACATCTGGCAACATTGCTTATTGAAGGACGCAACCGTCAACAAAAATGTCTTTTTTCTCACTCTTTTTCATGTTAGTCCGCCATATTACTCAGCATATTTTATACGGGAAATAAAGAAATTATTTTATTTTGTGATAATGTGAGTGAAAATTTCGTTTTTCAGACCCTATGTGTTTTATTATGGTGTAACAAATATGTGAAAAAAAAAAATTATATTAAAATATTGCTATTTAGCAATGGAGCTAAAGTTCACCGTAGGGATAATTGTTTACAAAACGGTTTTCTGCTATTTTTGGATTAAATGGCAAAATTTTTATATAGTCGTATTCTAGTGTCCTCAGGATTTCAAATATGCTTGCGCAAAGAGAAATTATGTGTTTTAATATTTTTATTTTGATTTTAAAATTTAATTACCATTGATTTCTTCATATAATGCGAAAACTCCCGTTATGACAAAAACAGCAAGAAATTATTTTTAAGGTTAACCTGCAGTGTTGCCAAATCGGGGTCTTTTGCAATACGTCTCCGCATTTTACGTCTAAAATATAATTGGGTAAAATAAAGCAGCTTTGCTTACCAGAACTAACCATGACCGACCTTTTAGACAAATTCAAAAGCTTTTAGTTCTAGTCGGTCATGGTTAGTTCTGAACAAGCACTTTATTATCCCAATTATATTTCAGACAGACAAGAATTCAAAAATTTGATGGCTTAAATTTATTAAATCTGGCAACACTGAGAACCCCCAAGTTTGTTTTTCCTAAAATTTAAAAAAAATACATAATTTTTTGTTTGTGCGCACTTAAATTCGTATTCCTAATGAATAACAGAAGGTGTGTATACCAAATATTAACCATATAATAGTAAAATAGCAGAAAACCGTTTTGTAAACAATTACCTTGTTTAGTTAGACCAGTATATCTTTATCTTCGGTAGAGCAAGGAACCCTAAAGCACTTGGACTTATTTTTGAGAAACCCCTTTGGCAGTAGGCACATGCCTTTTTTAAGTAGGCAGGGTAATACAGAAAAAGGTGCTACAGAAAATTTTCTGGGTGTCAACCCCTCGAACGTAGATTTACTAAAGGCAGCCCTACCCTTTGGTTGTGCGAAAGAGCATGCGAGAGTGAAAGGAAAATCGGACTCCAACGTCAGTGAAAGGGGTATATACCCTGCTCTGTAATCTGTTTAGGGGTATCAACCAATTAGGACGTTGGAGCGAGAGAGAAAGATTATAGTCCAATTTTTCTTTCTCTCTTAGTCGCGCCCCTTTTCTGGGCCTACCAGCGAAATTCAGTATTAATATTTAGGCAAAAATTTACCCAAGTCGTCAGAAAAGTAAAGTAATAGCAAAATCCATTGAATAAAATGCTTGGCACTGGGGCGACAATGAAACCACACTTGTGCAATTGTCAATGAATTTATGATGACCTTGAGGTTTTGCAAAAATTTACTTCTATCTTCCATAGTGAAAAAAGAACAAATTAAAACTATAAAAATTTAAAATGGTCTCTTTCAAACACACACATTTTGTATTTTGCTTTTGGCCATTGTCTGGCCTCCTATCTCTTGTACTAACTGTACTCAGTGCAAAAATTGCCACTCCGACTATCCAATGCATTACAAAAATCTGCCTCACATTTACCAATGGTTTGTAAAATTTGCCCTAGTTTCACTCTCCTAGTTGTAGTTATAAAAGAGAATATTAATATACAAGATATTTAATTTTGCATCAAAATATTGACATTATCGTGTTACTTTGATAGTTTTTTAATATAGTGTAATTTCGTGATTAAAAACAACTGTAAAAATATTATTTATTTATTTATAAGCACTTTATTGGTATCACCCAAAAGGCTATTGATCGAGGTCCGTTAACCTTATGTAAAAATAAAATATATGTTAATAACTCGAAAAAAAACACAAACATATAAAACGTTGTTGTTTTTTTGTTTGTGATACATTTTTATAGGGTGATACTACTGTTGTTGTTTTTTTCTTTTATTTCTTTTATCTCTTGCGGAACCCCAAACCCGCCTTTGTGGTACCCTGGGGTTTCGTGGAACCCAGGTTGAGAAACACTAAGTTAGACTACATATATTTTATGCAAAATAAAGATAGAAAAACGTAAAATGCATATATTGACTTGCTTTTTTTTCAGATTTTGTGCAATCAAAAATATTTTCTTTTGAGATTTATGCTCAAGAAGATAATATTTATTTTAAAGTGTACCTGATTTCAATCCCACTGCCAAAATTTCTTCCAAAGTTTGGTAAATGCATTAAAACTGCTTTTCAGTTGTTTTATGATGTAGACATTGAAGAAGGTAAGGTACTAAAAATAATATATAATTTACCTTAAATCCATTACTAGACTTTATGTTGCTGATTGAGACATGATTCCATTTTCTGTATTTTTCAATCAAGAACACACACTATTTTAGCTGATTATACACAAATTGAAGTAAACATTACTACCATTTTAATAATAATTTTTTGAAAAAAATAACAGGTGCACAGAAATATTACATACTACCCTATTAGATTTATTTTTAAAGAAATATTTATTCACTTACAGTATGGAAAACAGTATTTTTTTACAGTTATCTTTTATTACCTAGCAATGACTTAGAGTAGCAAAACATCTTATAAGAAACGTCAGAATTGTTGTATGATCGGTTGAAAATGATAATTTCATGCAATTATTCAAACTCAAACTCTCTTTATTCACTAAAAAATCGTATAATGATTAAAGTTTCGTTAGTAATTTTCCTAAGTCTAACTTAAAATATAGTTAAAAACAAGTTGTATATGGGCAATTACAAAAAAACCCAAAAGTATATGTATAGACAATTTCAGTTATTTAGTACGTAGAATAAAATAATATATATAAACAAAATAAAAAATAAAGAAATAGGCATATAATAATTAAATAAAATTTGGAATGTTTAGATCACTGTCGTTGGGCTTAGAAATTCCTTGAGAGAATAGAAGTTGTTTTTATTTAGAAGTGCTTAATTCTTTTTCCAAAAATACCAATCGACGAGCTTCTTTGATTTGGTTTGCAGCTTGTTGAAAATTCGGACACAGGCGTAATATGGGATTTTTCATATAGTGTTGAGGTATGTTGTGGGAACACAAGATTTCTGAATTTCTAGTCGGTATCCATGATTATCTCCATTTTCTCTAAACTCTCTCCGATTTTTAAAGAAGAATGTTTCTCTGAGATCCAAAATACCTAACATATCTAACATAATATTTCTCTCCTTTGAACTGTAGAGAATAAACAAACATTGACTATTCCTACTTTAACTCTTAATACCTGATATGTCAATAGTTTATTTTATTAGATTCAGAGAAAACTCAATTTAGTATATTACCTAGAAATATGATTCTAGATTTATTAAAGGATAAATCCAAAACACAAAGTAATCTATCAAACATTGAGCTAAATGAGTTATATGATGAACTCCTTAAAAGAAGGGAATCATTTCAACATTCTGTTGATGAAAAGTTAAATCTTTTACTTCTAAAGCCAAAATTAAGACCCTATCAGGAGAAAGCAGTTCAGTGGATGATCCATAGGGAAACAAGAGCTAATAATTTAAAAGGTAGGTATATTTCTTTTAAGCGTTCTTAACCCAAACAAAAATACATCTGTAAAGTACATCTGTAGTACCCTTCTTACAGACTGCATCATATAGGATTTTATTTTATTAATGAGGGTTGGCATCAACCTGGAAAACCTGAATTCAAGACTTTAAAATATGCCATGGAAATGCCAGGAAAAATAAAATTCCACAAAATGTCATGAAAAGTCGTTAACAGCACTGGGAATCAAAGTTGCTTATTAAGGTCCACTTTCTAAATATGCTTAACTTGCCAAGTCAAAAAAGACTTGATCTAATTTTAGATTTTAGTACTTTAAGAGGCCGAGATTATGAATAAGAACTTAGCCCTTATTTTACACAAATGTTTTTGTTGCAATCTTTTTTTTTCTAATGTCAATGAAGTGTCAGTAGTGAAATGGGCGATTTTCAAAATCGAATATTTCAGAAACCACTTGACATAACTATCTTAATTTTTTTCATAGGTACTTAGAATACTTATGTGAATATAAATACCAAATCTCGTACCTTTAGGTGGAACGATAGCGAAGTTATAATAGGTGGGAAAATACGCTGAAACCTTTCACACTGCATGTTTCAGGCCGGAACATGGCCTGGCGCACAATTGTGCGCCTAGATACAAAACTTGGTGGCAACCCTGTTAATTAAAATTGGCCCGATTGCTGTTTAGTATTTTTTTTACTTTATTTAGAGAAAAAATCCAAAATTTAAAACTATTTAAAGTAATTACTTATTTGAAGAAAATATGATTCTTGGACTTTCATTGTCCTAATTTAGTTAAAAACAACGTTTCAACTGGTGAAAATATCCATCCCACACAGAATACTAAAAAAACAGAATGGAAGTCCAAACCTTTATTCAATCTACATATTGTCTTTGCCTTTGAGCAAACAATTTTTTATTTATTTAGTGTAAGCTTTGCGAAGCTTCCCCTAGATTAGCAAAGCAGTTTGTGGTTTTCAATAAGAGGTGTTATTTTGATATTCAAAGAAAAATGTAATTTTTCAAGATAATGATCGGATATTTATTATTATGAGAGGAATAGCAAAATGGAAAATAACATCAAAGACATCTATAAGCTCTGATCATACCCATGAAACTTCCAAACCAAACCAAAATGGGCCCCCTTTGGGTAACAACCCTTGGGCGACGCTGGGTTGGCGGACTTCTTCTCACGGTCCCGTGCCCAAAGGGGGATCAAATCTGGGGCCAAGTCCCTTTCGAAAGGTCGGAAAACCCCTTTGTAAAAATCATGGTTCCTTGTTGTTGGCACGAATTTGCTTGCTAAAGGCGTCCAGATCAATACCATCCAACCCGGACAACGTTTATTTCAAAAGACCCACTGCCACAAAGAAGAAAACATTGATTTTAGGGAAAAGTTTCCTGACCCTGTTATCTCTCGAAGAGGGATCAAAATTGGCCCACCAAATCTTGGATTTAACCCCTTAAACTTCTTCCTTTGGGGCCACGTGAAAGGAAGGTCTAGCCCACAGCCCAGGTCGAAAACAAGACCTCAAAGATGGAATTCGAAAGGCCCTCGAGGACATAGGGCAGCCACTTTCCGATTTGGTTCGGAAAATTTCAGAAAAGGTTGATCCGTAGGCGTCTCGTGGTGGCGTTTTTGATGTTATTTTCCTTAGTCCACATTAAGGGGAACCTTCCTCTTTATAATGAAAAAATCCGACATTTATCTTAAAAATAGTATTTTTTTTTTAATATTAAAATAACACCTTTTTATTGGAAAACCCTTTAGTTAAAATGCCAACCTTTAAGAATCTAATGTGTAAGTGTCTGTCAAACGAGAACGGTATTTATTTTTTGTTTGTTTTAAGGAGGAAAATGATGATTCACATAAATATGTTGAACCACAACAGGAATGTAGTTAATCAAATTTCGATCTTTCTCATTGGATTCCAATATCCAGAAATCTAGATTAGGGGATGACCTTGCTTTAAGAAATATATCACAGCGCAGAATAATACTGTCGTTTTGAAGTATCACGTGATTCATTAAAAATGTATCTTTAAATTTTTAAGCCATTTCATAGCTGACGCTATGATCAATACACTTTTATCTAATAAATTCCACTAACTTTTTATTTTTTTAAAAATATTATTAGGTGTATTAAACTTATTTTTTTTTTTGCTTGCCACAATTGACTGGACTCGATCGTTCGGTTGGCCATCCCTGTTCTGAACAATTTAAGTTTAAGATTTTGGATTAAAAAAGTATAATTTTTAAAAAAATCTCAGTATACTTATATTATTTAGAAACTTTTTTCAATAGTAAAAAAAAATAATTAAGTCTTTTGTAATAGGGTAATACATCAGGCCTGTTTATCTAATGCAGTGAATCTTTTAGGTGATTTACACCCATTATATCAAAAAGTAACCTTAAAATCGGGTATAGACGTGTACCTGGATAAATATTCAGGATGGGTTGAAAAAATACCTCCAATTGTTGAAGGCAACTGGAAAGGAGGCATTTTAGCAGATGAAATGGGTCTTGGTAAAACCGTAGAAGTATTAGCACTTATTGTTAGTAATAGACGGGAAAAGGAAATAGAAGCAAATATGGGGCTCAGCATAAAGAAGGGTAGATTAGGTAAATATCTTTTATTATTCTAAAATGTTTTTCATTGTCAAAATTATTTTAGTGTGTCCTAGTCCATTTATTTTATTGAGGCAAAATATCTGCATTAACTTCCTATTTAAATATTTTTTTTTTAAATTGTACCAAAATTTAGTATAGTAACTAGATTTTGAAATCTAACAGAATGAAATAACTGTGTTTGATAGTAACGTAAAGTATGATTTACATATAAAATATTGTTTAAAGTTTTTCAGGCTAAAAACAACTCTTAATCAAAATTCTTAAGATGAAATGTGAGCAAAAATATACGTCTGATAAAAAGAGTTAAGTTCGCGCTTCCTTAACTTTATTTATTCATAATAAATAATAAAGGTATAAAACAAGGCCCAAGTTTAGTTTTTATTTAAAACAATAAAAGAATGTAGTAAAAACTCCCAAACAAATTAATTGTGTCTTCATTTAGAATAAATCTGTATGTAGCGAAAAAACAATATGATTTTAATTTTTTTTTTAATCTTTAAAAATAACTGAATATATATATTTTTTTTCCATAATTTTCTTTTTACCCTCTTTTTACAAGCCTTGTAGGTCCAGGCACACCAAATTATTGATCTACTTGGCCAAATTTTAATGTAAAAAGAGAAAGAAAATTATTAAAATGTTCCAAAAAATAGCGGCCAATACCGCTCTCACCCCTCTTCTTTATCAGTCAAAACAAAAGGCGACTTTTTGTCTTTAAATGTCGGTTAAATAAATAAATTAGAACTTTATTTGAAAGTTAGAAACTATTTTCATAAAGCAATTCTTATACATCTTTTGATACGGCGAAATATATACCACATTTTCGTATGGTTTGTTCAGATGTTCATGGTAATAAAAACATATATACATGTATATCATTGAAAATGACAAGTGTAATTTTGGAAACCACCTGATTCATATGGCGAATTTAAAAAATAAATATTGTCTGTTTTAGAAGATGATTCGGATTCTGATACAGAGGCAGAATTAGTTATAAACACACAACCAAAGAAGAGACAATTTGTGGAAGAAATCGAAGAAGATATTGTACTGCCTCAAAAGAAAACTAGGGTAAATATTTGTATTTAGATAGGAAAAAAATATGATGTAACAAAAAAGTTGTATTTTTAGTTGCTTAATCTAAAAAAATATATAAAAATTGCAAATAAAGTCAATGGCATACATTTTTTTCACAAATATTTTCGATAAGGCGTCCCCTGGGACGCCACTGGACTTAATAATTTTACTTTAATTAGGCCTACACTAGGCCCTTATTAATAGAAATAACTCTAACAAACTTCAAGAAAATCGGCTACAGGTTATTTGAGATAATAACATTAATTTTTAATGCTGAGTATCTTAGAAACTTTGTATTTTTGGATCCATATTTATAAAAACATTTTTAAAATATTTTTCAATGAGGAATCACGTCCTAAACTTTGGCCGAGCATTTTTCATTTGTATTGTAACCCTGTATTCAAAGCTGTTTATTATAATGATTTTTGTTTTAGGTTGCACCATCTCTAGTAAAGGGCTCATCAAGTAGAAAATCGGCCACATTCCAAGCTTTACAATCAATTTATAATCGTACTCTTTCAGACTACTGCACCACAGAACAACGAGAACAAGTAGAAGAATCCCGTGTGCAGTGTATATGTGGTAGCAGCAGGGATAATGGTCGGTAATGCTTTACAACAAAATATGCTGTATGACCAAACATACATTTTTTTATACAAGAAGTATATTACCGTTTTATTAATAAAAATCAAAGCAAATTGATAGAAAAAAATACCTATTACAGTTTGTATTTTAACTCAACTAATTTGCATCTTGTGATGTAAACATTACTGTACAGGGTGTCGCAAATTCGATTTTCATCATTGGGATCTCGGAAACATTAAGAGATACGAGGTCGATTAAATTGATTCATAGTTGCGCAATTTGATGCTGATCAAAATGCCACCTTAAAAGTTTAAAAATTTTAAGTACTTCCGAAGATTTTTGAAAAAGAAAAAAACCGAACATTCGCGACATTACATTCTTATTGCTACTTTTTCTGTTCTATAAGACGGTGTTATTAGATTTACACACCGACGTTTTGTCTTCGAGCTGCTATAATCAACTATATTTTTTAAATACGGCCCTGGATTTTTTATTACATATTTTAGGAGCTTCTAAGGTACCAAAACCAATGATGTATCCCACTTATTTAAATTTTGCATTCTCACCACTTATGTTAAACAGTTCTATGATGATGAAAGATTTCGCCTTATTCATTTTTGGAAAATGGGACTTTCCGGTCCCGGGTGTGACCTGTTCATTCTATTGATCCCTATGAACTTGCAGATCGCCTGCAACAAAAAAAAAATAGAAAACCCCCCAAAAAACGTAGACTAGTATTTGTGATTTTTTGGATTTTTTTTGGGGTTTTCTATTTTTTTTTTGTTGCAGGCGATCTGCAAGTTTATAGGGATCAATAGGGCTGAACAGGGTCAGCCCGTATACCCCGGGACCCGGACCAAAAGGTTCCCATTTTCCCAAAAATACTAAGGCGAATATCCCAAATAAAACAAACTGAAACCTGTAATTATTATTACATTTTAGGTACAGTCGAATGCCAAGAATGTGGCAAATGGCAACATAGTGCCTGTTTAGGTTGGAGTAGGCGACTAGGACCTTATAAGTGCCCCCAGTGCTGGGAAACCTCAGAGCTTCTTGAATCGAGGGCTACATTAATAGTGGCTCCACCTGCCCTGAGAAACCAATGGTGCAAAGAAATAAAGGGACATTTAAAACCAGGGTAAATAGCAAACATGCTTTCTGATTTTTTTCCTGTAGGGTAATTTACCAAACCTGACTAAATGGGATGATTTTACAGGACATTTTATGAAAAAAAAAACCTATAAACTTAGGTCAGAAATGTATTGTTTCCAATATATAGGGTGTTAATATTTTATTTAGGTAACGGTTTTTAAAAAATAAATGAAATATATTTTGACCGATTTTTTTGAAATTTAGTAGCGTTGTTTGTAGTATTAAGGGAACCTAACTAGATTAAAATTATTTCGTCAATTGGCGTCAGGGGAAAGGGTACCTTAATCAAATTTACACGAAAATGATTGTAATTTTTATCCCGTAAACAAAGATACAACAAATCGGCACGTGACAAAAAAGTTGTATTTTTATTTACTTTATCCCAAAAATATATCGAAATTTAATAAAAGTCAGTGGTGTACATTTTTTTGTCAATAAAATTGGCCAGTGAGGTCAATGGCCTTAATAATTTTAATCTAGTTAGGGCCCTTAATTACTACAAACGCTACCAAATTTCAAAAAAAAAAAATAGTTTAAGAGATATTGAAATTGTTTTTCAAAAACCGATAATAAAAAAAAATAACAACCTGTATCTTGGAAACAACACATTTTCAGAGCTATCTTTATAGGAACGTAAAATTACCGGAAAGATCACCCTCTTTAATTTTACCGCGTCTTTCTTTTAAACACAAACATGTCAAAATTTCGCCAATAGTTTCATTTGATAAACACCTCCGATTTTAAAAATTTTTGTTTGTGCGTATTCTGTAGACCCTCAGGAACATTCATTACCACTAACATCTGCCTTGCAATGGAAAATGAAAAAAAATTAGGGTAGTTTTCCACCCCCAAATAATCTCCAATAATAAAACTGATGAAAAATTTTTAAAATTCAAAATTTTTCCTCAAAAATCGTCTCTCAGGGGTTTTCGGGGTCGCTGATTACAAATCCGCATTCAAAAATCGTGTGTGGGTGGTTGCACCCCATCAAAACCACCCCTAGGTTTACAGAAATGGGAGTATTTTAAAAAGTCAAAATTTTTTCCTCGAAAGTCCTCTATCGGAGGTTTTTGGGTTCGCTGATTACGAATCCGTGGTCAAAAATTAAGTGAGGGTGGTTGCACCCCTAGTAAAACCACCCCTGGGGGTTACAGAAATGAAGAAACTTAAAATTCAAGATTTTACTTCGGAAATCGTCTTTTGGGGGGTTTCGGGATCGCTGATTACGAATATGAATTCTAGTTACCACAAACTTTCAATATATAATATGTGCGCGAATTTTGGTTTAAAAGTAGTTACATTATTAAAAAAAAATAAATTACGAGTGTAATAAAATCGTTTTTCAAATTTTCTTTAATTTAAAAAAAATCCAAACAAAATTTAACCATTTCTGTGACTCCTAGGGTGCTTTTGATGGGGTGCAACCACTCTCACACGATTTTTTAGCAGGGAATTCATAATCAGCGACCCCAAAAACCCTCAAGAGATGATTCCCGGGACAAAATTTCCCATTTCTGTAACTCCAAGGGGTGGTTTTGATGGGGTGCAACCACCCTCACACGATTTTTGACTGCGGATTCGTAATCACTGTAATCAGCAACCCCGAAAACCCCCGATAGAGGATTTTCAAGGTAAAATTTTGAATTTTTAAAATTTCCTCATTTCTGTATCTCCTAGGGGTGGTTTTGATGGGGTGCAACCACCCTTACACGATTTTTGAACGCAGATTCGTAATCAACGACCCCATAAACCCCTGAGAGGTGAAATTTAAAAATTGTTCATCAGGTTTACTAGTGGAGATTATTTGGGGGTGGAAAAACTACCCTAATTTTTTCATTTTCAATATTAAATGCAATGCAGATGTTAGTGGTGATGAATGTTCCTGAGGGTCTACAGAACACGTAAAAACAAAAAGTTTTCAAATCGGAGCTTGTTATCAACTTTTCCACATTTTCTGGCTTATTTACTGGGCTATTAGGTATTCGGTATGCAATATTCTTGGTAATACTAAATATGCTTAGTATTTATTTTTAATGTTTTTGGAAAATGGTTTATGGAAAATCGTAGAATTTTTAGGATTTATTATTTTTTTGTTTCACAATTGTCTAAAAATTTAGGGAATTTATATGGAAATATTGATTGCGTAAAATGTGACTTATCATCCTAAGGGCACTATTTATATATTAAGCTTAGTAATTAAATAACGGTAATTTTTCATTTAAAATATCTTTATTGTTTTTTAAAATATTCTTTATGATTTATTCACTTTTGCGTGCGTTCGAACCACTTGTCAAAGATTTTTTTCCATTTTGCCTGAGAAACCTATAAAACTTGGTTTTTGAATGCACCATCGGCTTCTTCTTCCGACGAAAATCTTTGTACACGTTCCGGAACAAAAAGCGCTCCAAGTGCGAACAACTTTTGTTGGACTTTGTTTATCTTGAAACACCCATATGGGTACTGCTGTTTAGCTGCAGAATCATATGCGTGGATTCATGATTCTTCACCTATTACAATATTATACAAGTCTTTCAAAGCATCGCCATTGTATTTCTTAAGCGTTTATTTGCATCAATCCACACGAATATCTCTTGGGTATTTTGTTAGATTATCTGGGATCTAACGAGAACAAACCGTTTTCACGGCTAAATGATCATGCAATATTTTATACCGGGTGGTGCATCGTCGGGCGGGATTTAGGAAATCCCATCGAAATTTTTTGGGGTCAATAGGCTATTTACCACTATTGAAAAAAAGTTTTAAATTGTGGTCATCCTATCAGATAATGTTATAAAGAAGCATATTTCTCTCTAATATAAAGTAAAATATGCATATTTATTGCAAAATATACGTATTAAAAATCAAATATTTTTGAAATTAATTCAGTGACTGGAACGCTCTGTGATTGGTTCAACTTTAGTGATGTCACTTGCAAGTAAACGTCACAAGCTTTGTGTTGTGTGTTTTCAGGTGTTATTTTCGATTTTTAACTATCTAAATAACTGTTTCTTGACCATTTTATATAAAAAACATTTTTCAAGTAACATAATTATCCGTTTCGTACCTCAAAATGAACATAAATTTTGTGCAAGCCGCTAACAGAAACCTACATGACATAGACGCATTTATGATTGTGCGTTTCTTTAAAAATAACGCTGACTACTATGCTGCAGAACTCAAAAATGTAAAAACATCTGTGTAAGTACCTCTAAAAAATGATTTATTTACGTGTTCATCATTCAGTATTTCTCAAAATCTTATTGTAGGTTATGTTTATGGAGTGTAGAAATATAAGGTAGGTATGTAGGTAGGTTTAAAGTGAGTGGGTATAAAACCCTTCCACCGCGACCGATCGGTCTATTGTGGCTGGCTGGCTGGAAATATAAGGAGTACCATCTCTTATGGGGGACGAATTGAAAAGTAAATTCTTCGCGAAGCCCATTTTGTATTTCGTGTTATTTATTATATCAGTTTCCATCTGCAATTCAATAATAATTCCGTTAAGTATAAAAAGAAAAAGTACTAACTTGCTAGATATTTAACTTCTAGAACAAACAAAATCATTCTAATCCAAAAGTTAGGTTATACCTTAAAGTGATTATAAGTTATCTAAAGGTTATATTTTGTTGTATATAAATCGGTAGGTATTTAAAGCAGGATATTTGTATACTTTCATTAAAGTGATCTTTACACATAAAAACATTTGAATGCGATACAAAGCTGTTTGGATCTCTTCAAGCTAATTGTAACCACTTTTTTGCCTTTTAGGATTTGATGGAACAGATATAAACAGTTTTTGTGATGTTTTCAGAGAACTATTGGTACATTGTGGCACTACACACCATTTATATACCATTTTAGCCAATAATTTGAGAAATTATTAACAAAATTTACTGTTGTTAACTTGTTTACTTGCATATGACGCCATTACAGAGACAGCGTTTTTAGCGCGAATTTTATAATTTCAACTTTAACATTGAGTTTTATTGAAAATACAGCAGATTTTCCAGAAATATAAAATTTATTGTGTTTGTTAGGTACCACAGAATAATTTAAAACGCTTTTTCAAAATCAGTCAAATAGCCTATTATTGTCAGATGGCACCTGACAACACGCAGTGTCGCCAAAGCTCAAAATATAAGTAGTGGTACTCATTAAATATTACAGCACTTAAAATAGAAACATTACTTATTTTTCAGACTTAAAGTGTTAAACTATGAAGGATATAGTGCTACCCCAGTGTATCCTACAGATTTGCAGGACTATGATATTGTTATTACTACCTACGCTGTATTGCAGGCTGAAATGAGACTTACAGAAACTGGTCAGGTAAATATAGTTAGTCTATCTGATATAACATATTTTTGTTGGCAATGCTAAGTTGCAACTGCTTTAAAAACAGAAATTGTTACCTTTAGCTTTTTAATTGAAAACAACGCTAGACCATGCTCAAAAACAGGCGAAAAAGCAGTTTTTGTGGTTACTCTTTGAAAAGTAGAATTCACCAACTTATAGAGATAGTCGCGATGCTAACAGAAAAAAATGTTTTGCCTTTTTTTACATTTTAAAATAAAACTTTTGTAGCAATTTTTTCCTAAAACAACGAAATATCCAGGCAGGGTCCTTTTGAAGGGATAAAATGGTGGGGCTGTGCCTTGACGGGGCCCAGATTCAACCCAGGTCGAAAGTATCATCTATGGCGAAAAAATTCCCCAAGTTTTAGATGGGCAGTAACGGAACCCCAAAGGCAAGGGGGTCACAGGTAAGTAAGATATAAATTTTTTATAATCTAAATATTTTATTTATAAAATTTCCATTGGTTTTTAGTAATATGATAATTCCAAAAAAACCCACCTCTTCAGGCTTTGGTTTTTTAGTTCAGGGGGGTTTGGGCATTTCTTTTTCTATTTTTTTGCCTTTTTAAATAAATTTTTTTTAAATAAATTTATTTTTTTCCCATATATTTTTTTTAGATATTTAGGTTTAAAAGATTACCTGCAAATGGAACCAAAAATGACCATGAAAAGGGAAAAACTTTTTATTACTGCCAATTTAAAAAAAAAAAAAAGAACCCATGAGATTTTTTATCTAAAGGGGCGAACACCCAAAAGATTCTGAGACGGGTAAAAATTGTGTGTTAATTTTTTAAAAATACGATTTTGTTTATTACACTTTCTCAAATGAT
Organism: Listronotus oregonensis; assembly: GCA_019359885.1. Lineage (NCBI taxonomy): Eukaryota > Metazoa > Arthropoda > Insecta > Coleoptera > Curculionidae > Listronotus > Listronotus oregonensis. Next base: position 125,687 of record JAHBCN010001067.1, read on the forward strand.
GAATTTTGGACTTTTTGGCGCATATAATATGTCATAAAAAATAAAATATTTTACAATCGGACAGCCACATTTTGGTTTAAACAAATTTATTAAATTTTCTCTATAAATGTGGCAAAGTTAACGTTTTCTCATTAAAACACATTGACAGTCGTCTGTCGAAATGAATTTAAGTTCAATATTTATTTTAGCAACTTGTAATCAGTGCGTCCATAAAGTATTACACAAATTCAAATTAAATTAAGGTAATAATTTTTTTAAAAAACCCGGAAAAGTCTAGAAATTTATTAAATTCCTTTTTTTTAAATTCATCTAATTAAAAGGGACCCAAAATTTAACAATACAACTTTTTTTTTAAATCCCCCCTGAATTTTATTTTTTTTGAATTTCCCAGATGTGTTTCATGTATAATAGTTTATACCTTTCTGTTTTCAATATTCCCTAACAGTTTAGGGTATATTGACAGAAGTATTCAAGCTGTGCTTTACCGACTTGCTGATAGTATCCTAGGCGATTAGGGGGCCCTTCATTAAATTGTGGCGTTTTTTACCCCCTACCCCATGAAACGGGGATAGGGGCTCAACGCCCCCCCCATTTTGTTTGGGAAGATTTAACCGGGTTTTTTTTCATTTTACGTAAATCAAAGATTTTTATTCTTAACAAAAATTTTTTATGCTTTTCTTTCTATCGATTAGATTATCTTTTTATTATTAAGAAACTATCTAGTCTTTGGGAAAATTATTATTAAATTAAAAGTTTTTAAAAATTTTAAAATAATCAAATATAAATCAGAAAAAATCAATAACCGAAAATTCTAAAAAATTACCCAGTTAAAAACTTAAAAGGGAAATAATAAAAATAAAATAAGATTTAAAACCCGGGCATATTATAGGGAAAAAAACCTTTAATCCGAAATAAAACTAAATTTTTAATAATAAATTTTACTTTTAAAATATTAGAAAATGGGGTTTTTTCCCCCTTCCCCCCGGGTAAGGGTATGTATAGATTTTCTTTAAACCCCCCCTCCCCCTCGGGGTCCTTAGGTAGTTAGTGAATGGCCACTTATAGTTTAGACGCACTATATATTTGCCGAACGTTATATCAGAACTTTAAAATGGTAGCGCTCAAACATAATGGGGTAAAAGTCGAAATACAATTTTAGAAAAAAATTACCCTTCAATTTTTAGATCAATATACCTCATCAAGCCCACCAAAAGATTTTAAATTCCACTTGAAAAATTTTTTTAAGCCGGAAACAAATTTTTGACAAGATTTTTTTATCCGCCAAGTTCGAGCCCGAGTTTCCCTTGGAGAAGATGGACAAAAAAAAAAGATATATTTTTTTTGCTTTTCTTACCCATAGGGAAATAAACTGCCTGTAAGGGAAAGTCCCACGGTTAGAAAAAGAAAGAAGATCGCGGACCCCTTTTGTCTCTTTTGACCAACGGGAGAGATAGATAGATAGAGTTCTGTGATCTTCTCTCTCTTTTAATCGGGACAGTTGACCCGGCTCCCCCGTCATCTATAATACCTCATGATCCAATCAGAATTAACAGCAGATCCAAAAAATACCCCCCCTATTAAACGGAAGTAAAATTTTAAAGAAAAGTAACATTTTTTTTTTCAAATTTAATTTTCTACAAGCCTTCCATAAAAAGGCCATTGAAAATATCCCAAAAACCAAAATTTTTAACTATTGAAAATGAAAAGGGTTTTATCTAAAACTTTTTGGGTTTAAATAAAAGTCCTTATTAATAAAAATGTTTGGAAAGATATGCCCAATTTAAATCTAATGTTCGATTAACGGCGTGTCATTAAAGTTTTTGACGTAACATTATTAGAAAAGTCAATTTTTGCAGTAGATAGAGTCTCCAAGAAGAGTAAAATTAAACCAATTAAATTTTTATGATATTCATTTGTTTTCCCATATAACGGCATCATTTGGACATTTTTAATCGCCATTTTCTCGAAGACCAACCAAGATAGGTATCGGATATAATACAGATTTTATATCAGAAACTTACGATTTAAAATCTTTAAAAAATAAACTAGATGTTTAAAATAATAAAATTTACGCCACCTCCGGTTGAACCAAGTGGGTTAATAGTAAATGTTATTATATAAGAAATCGACATCTGATGACAGAAAAGATTATTCAAAAATTTAAAAGCGTTATTTTTTTTTTTTAAGAAAAACGGTTTATGTTTCTTTCCCCCGGTTTATTTGGTCCCAAAAAACCCCCATATTTGTGTTTTAGGACGATTCTTTCACAATAACAACACTTTTCTTATGGGAGGAAAGTCAAATATAAATAAAAACGCCATTACCAATTTTCTAATATCTCTGTTTTATAGAGAAGGTTGTTAAAGTATATATTTTTTTTAAAAATTAAAACATTGATTGAAGGAAAATATTGATACCCATTTTTTTTTTAAATGGGCCCTTTTTTTATCTTTAAGACAAGGTTCTGACCTAGGCAAGAGGAAGGTGTTTTTTTTAAAAAGAAGTCTCTTCAATGAAAGAACTTCTGGGGCCCCTAATCCAAAAATAGAACTGATTTAAAAAATTTTACGGTTGATGGTCTCTTCAATCAAATCGAATATAAAAACCCATGTTTAAAATTTTAAAAAATATTTTGACTGCCATAAAATTCGATTTTGTTTTTTCCCTTTTTATTATCACCCTTTTTTTTAGTGTTTGGGGTTTGGGGGGGGATATATTTATTGATGAACAGCCTGGAACGAAAGAGAATAAAAAGTTTTGCATTGGGGCCAGTTTTCCCCGGGAAAAAAAGGGGGAAAACTGACCATTGTAAAAAACATAATTGGATCCATATTATAATTTTAAACGATTTATTCAGTTATATATTTTAAAAAAATAACCCCATGATATCTTTTCCAATCTTTTTTTTTGAAAATCTTTACGTCAAATATTGAACTACCTATAAAATAGCAAAAATGACCTAAAAGATATAGTAAATTCGTCAGAATAAAAAGCACTATGCAGATTATGCCAGTAAGAATATTTTTATTAAAATATCACATAAGTAATCAATTTTGAAACGCCTCTGTTTTATGCCTTTGATTTGTAGTGCCTTGGTATATCATCAGTGTGTTAACCTTCTATCTTATCTATCTCTTTTTCTTTGAAAGGGGAAATTTTGTTTGGAGATCCCTAGAATGAAATTATATGAATAAAAACCCCCCCCCTTGTAAGGGGGTTCCCCGTCACCCCAAATTTCACCATTTTTGCCCCCACCCCCCCCTTCGGGGCCCCGGCACCCTCGACCCCCCCCTAAATAATACTTTACAAAAGTGGCCCCTTCCCAAAAATGGCCCTTCCCCCTTTAATAAAAAAAAAAATTTTTAAAATTTTTAATAATTTTAAATATATGTACACATTAAAAAATGACTTTCTATAAAAAAAAAATTAAATAATCAAGAAAAAAAAAGGGAAAAATTTTTTTTGCTGCGAACGTAGTTTTCTTCCCCCCCCGCCCTCTTGTAAATTTTAAAAAATAAGGGTTTTTTAAAATTTAAAGGATTGCTTTAAATTTTTTAAAAAACGATTTCAGAAAGTTTTAAAACCCGCAAAAAATTTTTAAAAATTTAAAACCCAACAAAATTTTTAATTAAAGGTTTTTGAATGTTTTAAAAAATGCTTTTTTTTACAGGTTCCCACTAAAATCTTGAATAACCGAAAATTTGTTAAAATTCAACTGCAACCCTTGTTTTTAAAAGATCATCACTCCCCAAGGCGTTTTTTATGAACGGCCTCTTTTTAAAGGATAAATGTGGTTTAAATTGATAGTTGGAATATTTTGTAAAAAAAAAAAACTTTAACTTATCTCTATTTTTATAAATTGCCTCTTTTTCATCAATGCACAATTTGTGAAGTTTTGACGTAACCGAAAGAACATACACTTAGAGAATAGTTTGAGTGATTGTGCTACATTAGAAAAGCATATATTGAGAAATTTATGAAAGGTAGGATAATTTTAAATAAAATTTTATGATGTAATTTAAATTTTTAAAAAAGGCACAAAAACAGGAAGTTAAAGGGTTTTTTTAAAATACAAATAAATTCTAGTGTTATTTTGTTAGTCCACTCCTGTAAGAACCTGAATTCATTTTTTTTTTTTTGGAATTATTTAAAAAAAGGAAAAATTTTTTTTTTGGGGCCCTTTCCTATTTTTTTTTTTTTAAATTTTTTTTTTTTAAATGGGGTTTTTGGGACATCCTTTACCTAGATATACCATACATTACACTCCTAGATTTGTGATTAATTTTCAAAACTCTGATCAACTATTTATTCTGTATTTTAACTGTCCAAATATAGATAGGTGATATATTGTGTGGCGGATTTATGCTATCACTAGATTATTCAATAAGTTTGTCGTTTGATACGAACAAACTCAATGTTATGGTTTGAAATACATTTTTATTTACGATAATGCCCTAATTTAAAATTTATCCCGTTTTTTTAATTTTATGGATTCCCCCCCTGAAGGAGAATCCGGGCTGCAAAACCCTTTTCCCTTGTTATTTCCTCTTTATTTATTAAAAATCGGTTTCCCCCCCCCCCAATTTTTGAAAAAAAAAAGCTTGAGTCGAGGAATTTAAATCTGACAAAAAGGGTGGATGTTGCAACAATTTATGCCTTAATTTACTGATCTTCGTCTTGTCTTGTCTTGATGGAAAATGATTTCTTTGTTCTGTAAACCAGATCTATGAATTTTTACATCCACCTGGTCCAATAATAATCTAAGTTAATTGTTGGGTCAGTTTTGAGGTAATTTACCCCTTAACATTTGTTTTAATTAGGATCATTTTAATATACCGTTTATCCATAGTGAATGAAGCGATGCACAAAATTATTTTTATCCCTTTCAAAACACTCCAAATATTGCTGAGAAAGTCGCATTCAAATGTGTTGTTGTTGCATTGTTAGCAGTGAAAGTATAGCTTAAACTGCCTAATGAAATCCGTAGGGCTTCTACTTAGGGTTTTCAATTTGCGGGATCGAGATCCCGATTTGAAATCCGGGATTGCCGAATCCGAACCCAGTTTTCCCAGGAACCAAAAATTTTTTTTTAAAAAAAAATCAAGATTAGAAATAAAAAAAAACCAAAAAAAAAAAAAAACCTTTTTTTATATATTTGTGTTATAAGATAGGTGAAAAAAATCAAGAAATTAAAACATTCAAAAAAAAGAAAAAAAATTTTTTACGTTTTGTAAAAAAAAATCCCTAAAAACACAAAAAACGTGAAAGGTTTTCCCGGGCTATTGTTAATGTTTCAAGGTTTTTTGGGGTGTTACCCCGGGCGTCGTTTTTGGGTTACTTGACATTTCGCCAACAGGGGCGGTTTGCATCTTCAAAGTTGCCCCGGTTTAAAAGATGCGAACTACTGGGCTTTGCGCGGTCAGCCGTTTTTAAACGCGGGGGGCAGGGGGGGGCTTCGGTTACTTTGGGTTTCCCAAATTTTTCCCCCTTTTTTTCGGGGTGCAATTCCGTCCCCTTAATTATGGGGATTTTTTTTTTAATTTTGGGGAATACAAGGCTGAAGTTCTAAAACCCCAACGTAGTGTGGTTGTCGTATGTGGGTAAGAAGGATTTTATTCCCGAACTTAAATTTTTAAAATTTAAAGGGAAAAAGAAAAAAACCTGGGGGTAGGGGTTTTCTAGTTTTGGCACTCTAGGGATGTAGGAAATAGAGGTCCGCTAAAGTTGAACTGTAAAAGGATGCATAAAAGTGACACCACGTGTTGCTCTGTTGAAAGCTGCCAAAGAAGGAATTATAGAAGGAAGCCATCCTGTAAGCGGGGATCATTGATAAAACTCACAGCTCGTTTTTGAATGGAATCAAGAATGCTTACAGTTGTAGGAGACGCCATTCCTTCGAAATAAAAACAATATTCTAAGAGGGTCTGATCTAAAGATAAGTCACTTAAGCGCAATCTAAGTTTGACGCAAATTTGACTGCCGAAGAAATACGTATATATAGGTATATATAAGTAAAAAACCGCCGATAAAGAATAATGGAATTTTACACATCCAGAACAGATTAAAATTTCATCATTTAAAAAAAACCGGGATTTCGAGATTGCCATACCCCAATCCCGGGGTTTTTTGGGGCAAAAAAAGGGGGATCTGGACTTAAAACCCTAAATCTTTTTTTTTTAAAAAAGACTTTTTAAAAACCCTATATCACGTTTTCTGGTGTTGATGTACTTTTTAAACGTCGTTTATCTTGTCTTTAAGATATGTACGCATACATGTTTAATTCAGCAACCCATCTTGCTACTGTTCTTATTGAAGGTGAAGTATCCTTATACACTTTAAGAATTGTGCATGTATTTGTTTTGCTGCTACACCATTAAAAAATAAGAATTTTATCAATGCACGATATTCAGTCTTTCCACTATAAAAAAATACTGACACCTCAACTAAAATTATCACGTGTTTATAAACAAATACTTTTATTAAAAAAATAAAACGACTCACCTCTTATCGAACGACAAAACTAATTGAATAACCAGCTATTATTATTATTTTTTTAAATTTTTTTTTTAAAGCCATACTAAAGAAATTTTTCCCCCCTTTTTTGATTTTGCATTATTGATTTCACTTTTTTTAAATTTATAATATCGAAACATCCCTGCTTCTACTTGACTTATACTAAATTATTTTAAATATTTTCTGACCCCGGGAAAGCATCGTCTCGCCATCACTGTTACAGAAACCAAATTTGGGGGAAAAATTTTTACTTAGACATGGACAGTGGTACTCTGATGGTTGATTTTTTAAGTTGGGGTGATGACCTGATTGGAGTTGAAATGGCTGCTGCAATGCTAACGTTGGGTTTGTTTAAGGGCAAAAAAAATTTTTTTGTTTAGATTTTTTCCCCCATTTGAGGGCTATTTGTTTAATTTTTTAATTAAAAAATGACAGATTATCAAAAAAAAGGGGGTTTTTTATAATGAGTAACATTATTTTCTGGTATAAACAAGAAAAGATAAATTTTTTTAAAGGCAAAAATATTTCCAAAAAGGCGATTAATGATCAAGGTCTTTAAAACCCGGGGGGAACGCACTGCACGCAGAAGGGAAATTCCTTTTCCCCCCCACCAACAGCACGTTGGACCGAAAGAGAAAGGTAGTAGTCCGATATTTCTTTATCTCTCGCACGCTTGTTGCATGCCGAGCGGGATGGCTACCCTAGAAGATTTTAATTCCCAAAATAAGGAGGGCCAGTATGGGGATCTCCGAAACGGTGAGATAGGGGGGAGTTTAAATTTGGGAAAATTGGGATTGGGGAGCTCAATTAAAAAAAAGTTATCTTTTTACTTTTGAAGTATTGAAAAATGAATTTGGGTTTTCTTTTTTTTTTTTTACTAGTTTTTTTTGGGCTAAAAAACATTTTATCAACTTTTTTCGCTTTTTGTATTAGTGAAGTAATTTTTTTTTTTTTTTATTTTTTTTTAAATACGGGCCCTTGGGTTTTTTTAATTTTTTTAAACCCCCTTTTTATCCCCAAATTTCAAAAATGTATAACACCTAATATTTATTTTAAAAAATATAATACCCCTATAAAAATGATGTGCGTTTTTGTCTAACTCATTGTCTCTTTGGAAAATATTTTATTTAAAAAAAATATTATACATCATTGTAATTTTGATTAAAACTGCTTCAAAAAAATGCAATAAACAATTGAGGGCCGTATTTAAAAAAATATAGTTGATGATGGTTTGGCAAAAAAGAAACGTCGTAAAAAAATTTTTACTTCGCCAATGGATGAAGCGCAAAAAGTTCCAATAAGAATGTATTTTTAGATTTTTTTTTAATTTATGAAATAAACTCGTAAAAAATTAAAAACGAAAATCGGAAATTTCAGTGTTCCGGTCATATTTCTAAAAGTACAAAATAGAACTTCAATTTAACAAAATTTTAACCCTAATATGCAACTTTGCCAAATTTAAACTACCCACCACCCCTTTCCCTTTTGAAGATCCCCATACTGGGCCTTTTTTATCTTAACACTGTTTGCTCGAAGGATAAAAAGTGTCAAAAGTTTCATAAAATAAATATTAAAAATTACTGAATATAAAAAAATTATTTATTTCAAATAGTTAATTTTAAAAAT